>CM064575.1:25995909-26189135 GCA_032716605.1 Paralithodes platypus | reverse complement strand
ATTCGGGATTCTTGATCGTAGGGACAGAAAGGGCTTAAGTGGACAACGACACGCTCCCGATTCCAGTCCAAATACTATATGCTCCAGACAACAAAAAGCACCAACGCCCTACAGAGTTATCGTCTACGGTAACGAAGGGGGGTTAATAACTCGGCGAAAAGTGTACAACAGGGGTAGGCTATGAGGCTAAACTCCCTCAGACATTTATAGCGTTACGTTATACTAAAGAAATGCAATACTCAAGAAACTACGTTAATATTAAGCCTCTAATACATGTAGAATAGACGCAGGCTAAAGGTATGACAGTTGAAATGCTAAATGACAAATGTACAACGCCTACTTGAAAAAAAGGCGCGTGCACCTACAATAACTGTCCCCTATAACATGCAATAGCAGTGTAGCATACAAGATGTTCATGATCCAGTAGATACCTAATAAGACACATGGGAGGAACATAAATAGTTAGTTCACTTATTATAATAATGAATCTATACTGGGAATAACTAAAAAGGTTGCGGTTGCAGGCAACAGTACTGCGCCGGTAGCTTACTACCGCATAGGCTAACTTAGCTTCTCTCACTCTGTCTTCCCTCCGAGTCCGTATGCGCCCTACGCAACAGAACTCCGGACACAGCAGCAAAACGACAGTTGCAGTTAATTGATACATGAAAGTTATTAATAGTGTTGTCTTGTGTGTGAGTAATGTGTATTGTAAAGGGTTACATACATATACTTAAAGAGAGCTGCAATGCATAGTAAAATAAAGATATATCCCACTCATCATCCCCATGTGTTCTAGCTAGCAGGCCAAGTCACAGGAACAACGAGTCCCAGCACCGAAAGCGAGAACCCAGGAGAAGACTGTAGAGAACACAAGGACAGATAAATTACATTACTCTACTATACCGGCACTACGAGCGAGCTGTAGTCTCGGGTACTACACTCGCTCCTGGCTCGGTATGTAAATCAAGGCTAAGTCCTCGTCCCTCTACAGACAACTCCTGGGCATGGTCGGGCTCTTACACATGGCACCAGTTAGTCACAAAATGGGATGATGAGCGGGGCATATAACTCGTGAACATGTAGAACGTTCACCAACTATCCTCATCAAGAAGATCGCTGTTCACATTAACCCCTTAAATCTAATATATGTAAATATATGCTTGTCCTAAGAGTAATACGAGAGGTGAGTGCTGAAACTCCTTTAGGACATCAAGGGAAGGTTATGCATTTAAATAGAGAGAAGAATGAAATGAGAGTAATGTCGTCAGAGAGAAAGAGTGCAACAGTGAGAAGTTGGGAGAGGGCAAGGGATGTTAGAATCTCAAAGGTTCTAGGCAACCTGGTCATGGAACACGCAGCCAGCCTCCAGGCAGTGTGATGTACGACAACATGGGCCCAGCCCAGGCAGGCAACAATGGACTACCAACCCTGTCGCGCCTAGCTATAAGCGCTAGGCTGCCAACCAGTCCATACGGCTGGCAACCCACCCGGCCGGCAGCGTGGCGCGTTGCTACCCTCTTGCTCTGAAGCCTAACTCACTCTCTCTCTCTGAGCTCCCATTGTCTTATCTATCAACTTCTCTATTGATACTACATATTAAATGGAAGGTCTCGACATGGCTTAAAACAAAACCCACCACTGGTTAGCACATGACGAGACCTTTGCAGAGATACAAAGTACATAGTTATAAGTTGTCACACTTCAATCTACATTGCGGCTGACGGTAGCCAGATCACGGGCGGTACAGTCGAGTACCAAGGAGTACAATCAGGTTGCGTTGCAAAGCACTGGGGTGCGTCACAGCCCCCCCAAGATTTTAGATAATTGACCTTAGAAGCATTATCAAAATCTGACAGGCAACCAACCAACCTGCTACCCTTAGCTGCCACTAATTGCAAAAGGTGCACAACAACTGAAGTGTGAATTATACATAAAACACAATATCGCATGCATCATGCTACAACAATAAAGAGTTCCTAAACTAAAAAAAAAAGAAAGAGTTTTCTCGTTTATTTTATTGTTTTATAATCTTTTTGGACGGCGTTATGATAGCCTAATTTTAATCCTGCTCAACCCACACACCGTGCACGACTATCTTGGATCATCAACCCTTGATAGACAATCTGCTATCACGTTCTCACTCCCGGCAATATGCTGAATGTTGAGATTATACTCTTGGAGCATTAGGGACCACCTGGTCAAACCGCATATTCCAATTGTGATACTGATTTAGGAATTTCAAGGGATGATGGTCCGTATAAATCGTCACTACCGGGCCGTAGGCTGGAGAGCATAAACTTCGAAATGTTTGAGCGGACAAAACGATAGCCAGAAGCTCCTTCTCTATAGTCGAGTAATTCCTTTGTGCCGAATTAAACTTGCGAGAAAAGAAGCTCACTGGGTGTTCCAAGCCCTCGGAATCAGACTGCAGTAACACTGCCCCGGCACCCACACCGCTGGCATCAGTCGCCAGCTGAAAATTCCTGGAGAAGTCTGGGGCCCTCAAAATCGGATGTGTACACAGCAGGTGCTTGACTAGGTCGAAAGCCCTCTGACACTCCGCAGCCCAACAGAACTTCACTGACTTCGACAGTAGATCAGTTAAGTTGCTAAGACAGTAGAGTATCCCCGGATGAAGCGCCTATAATAGCCTATCATACCTAGGAACCGCATGACCTGGCGCTTAGTGGTGGGCCTGGGAAACATATGATAGCCTGTATCTTGCTCAGGGGGGGGCACACCCGGCCTAACCCGACCACAAAGCCAAGATATTGCACAGTAGCCTTTACAAACTCGCACTTCCTCAGGTTCACCACCAGCCCAGCATCGTGCAACTTCCCAAACAGGGTCTCTAAGTGCCTTAGGTGATTTTCAAAAATCGTCATCATACACTATCACGTCATCAAGGTAGACCGTGCAGTTAGGGATTTCGTCACAAAATATCGTTCATTCAGGTTCTGAAACGTGGCAGGTGCGTTCTTAAGCCATAAGGCATTACGTTGCATTGGTAGGTCTTGCCATCTACCACAAAACCACAAACTTGCTTAGCTCGGTCCGACAGGGGTACTTGCCAGTAGCCTTTTACAAGATCAATTTTAGTAAGGTACTTTGCATTCCCTATCTTGTCCACGCTGTCGTCAACTCGAGGCAAAGGGTAAGGGTTGGTAGTGGTCAAGCCATTTAGCCTACGAAAATCTATGCAGAACCGCACCTTGCCGTCAGGTTTTGGCTGCAACGTGACGGGTGATGTCCACTTCACATAACCTTCAGTGATCATCCCTCTCTCAACCATGTACTTTAATCCTCCCGTAAAGCTGGCAACTTTACCGGGGGCACACGGTAGGGCACTGACTTGAAGGGCACATTATCACCGACGTCCACGTTGTGCGTTACCTGAGTAGTGAGACCTGGGTGTTCGGCGAAAACAGAGGGGTATGACCTGAACAGGCCTAGGACAGCAGCACCCTGGTGCTCAGGCAGGTGACTTACAGCTTGCCTAGCCTCTTGTTCAGTATTCCCCGCCCACTGTTCCGCGGAAATGACACAGTCCCAGCTATCCTCCTCAGCAGCATGACTGTCCCCACCTCCTTCTCCACCCTGGCCGCTGCAGGCCAGCACAGGGACAGTGAGAGGCTCTGAGGGCGTCTCACATACTCTTTCATGAGGTTAACATGACATAACTGATGTTTTTCCTACGGTCAGGTGTTGCAACGAGATAATCAAGGTCGGACAGTTTCTTAGCCACCACATACGGCCCAATGAACTTGGCAGAAAGGGGCTGTCCAGGCAAAGGTAAAAGCAACATTACCTCCTGACCCACCGAAAATTCCCGAAGCTTCACCTTGGCGTCATACTGGTGCTTCATGACCGCCTGTGCATTAACCAAGTTATTACCTGCCGCTGCCATGCAACCTATAAGTCTCTCCCGGCTCTCAAGGACATATTTAAGTACAGACCCCGGCTTCTCTTCGCCCTCCCAGATCTCTTTCATATACTTAAAGGTCCTCTCACATTATGGCCAAAGACTAGTTGATTTGGACTGAACCCCAGGCTCTCTCCTGGGACTTCACGTGCAGCGAACAGAACATACGGCAGACCCAAATCCCAATCAGTGTCATGTTCTGCACAGTAACAGCATAGCATACTCTTCAGGGTCGAGTGCCACCGCTCCAAGACTCCCTGACTCTCGGGATGGTAGGCTGACGACACTACAGAACATATACCGTGCAACTGAAGGGTTTGCTTGAACAATTTGGATGTAAAATTGCTCCCCTGGTCTGACTGCACCTCACGTGGAAATCCATAACGGGAACAGAACAATAATAAGTTTTTAACAACTGCCTTTGCCGAGCCGTTTCTCATGGGGTATGCGTCCGGGTATCTCGTAGCCACATCCATGATTGTCAACAGGAATTTATTGCCACTACTAGTAGGCGGGAAAGGGCCAACCAAATCTACTACAAACTTTGCTGAACGGAGGCCCGGTGACAGGTATGGGAAACAAAGGTGCCTTCGGGATTGTCTGGTTAGGCTTCCCCGTTGTCTGGCAGGTCGCACACCCAGCCACCCATGCACAGACATCAGCCTTGACCCCCGGCCACCAGAAAAACCTGCCCAATGCCGCCAATGTTTTTGTTACCCCCAAATGACCCGCCACCGGCACATCATGCGCCAGACACAATAAGGACTCTCTATACTTATTTGGAACAACCACCTGGTTTACTACCCTCGCACCGCCCTCCCACTTCGATTGGGGGTCTAAAAATCTGCGGTACAATATCCTGTTGAGCCTAAAGAAATCTCCCGGCTTCGCATCCCCATCTTCCTCCAACTCTATGGCACCATTGCTATAACGAGCTAGGCTAGCGTCTTGCAGCTGCTGCTCACTAATGTCCCCGGGCGTCAATGCATCAAGATGGTTTTGTAATAAGACATTACCCCGGCTAGTAGGCTCTAGTGCCTTATGGCTCTCGCTACAGCTCTTGCCTCACACGAAGTCTTACCCAACTCTGCCTTGTTACACACCATATCTGGGCCAGAGTCAACTCCCGTGTTTATTATAGGTCCAAGTACCGAATCACCGAGAAGTGCAGCAGAATCAATGTCCCTTTTCCTGCCCTTAGCAACCTTCTCCTGATCCTTCCTCCACTGTCCCCGAGGTTGAGTGCTAGGCTGTGCAGGAGCCGCAGAGCGAGATCGGGTTACCACACAGGCCATTCATCCTGTTGGCACCTCCCAACCCATTCCCGATTCTCACCATCCACGTCGGCCGCCCTCTCGGCAACGACTAAGGGTGGAGTCCCGGAAGTGGGCACCGCAAAGTCGTTGCCGAGAAGAAGGTCGACGCCCTCAACTGGCAAACACTCAACGATCCCTACATCCAGCTCCCTGCACACCTCTCCCACTCTCAACTCCAACCTCACAGGTGGGTATGACCTCGTAGCATTTATACCCTGCACCACAACAACTCTGGCCGCATTTATCGGTTTCCCTGTGAAGTTCCTCAACTAAGTTTGCGAAGCCCCCGTATCCCTCAGCAAGTCAACCCTCCGTAGTTCACTCCCCCAGCTCACAAACCCGTGTCCCCGATGGCTACAGAAAGCGTCCCGGACAGGTGTCGAGCCTTCCGTATGCTTCTTTACCGCGTGTGCCTCAGCTGCTGACAACCTACCCCGGGCAGATGCTGCAGCCTTCAGAGACACACCGATACTGTGAACCAATGACACCGGCTTAGCGGGAGTGTTACTAGGGCACTCACGTGAATAATGGCCTAGCTTCTGACATTTGTAACATTTCACATCCCCAATGGGCTTCTTCCCTTGTGCGGGCGAAGAAGGGGCCTGACCTTTAGTAAACGGGAGAGGCTTGTGTTTGTAGGTGTTATTAGGTGCAATGCTTTTAGTGTGGTTATGTGTGTCATAGGATTTGTTATTATCGAAAACTCTGGTGGGTGGGGTATAGCGCCCCTTCTGCCCTAACTCAGCCCTCTGAGCGGCACCGCAACCACGAATCAATGATAATCTGAGGTCTGCCATCTTGGCAGCCTCCTCTACTGTCTTGGGACATTTTTCCTTAATGTTCAGCGTTAGATCGGTTCCAGTACATTTGTAAAACTGTTCCAGATAGAAAAGTTGCTTAATTTCCTCAGCCGACTCTGCGTGCTCGGACCGAAACCAGTTATTACATGCATCTGTTAAGTCCCGTGCGTGCTCCATAAAACTGACGTCGCTCTTCTTATTCACGCCACGGAACTTTAATCTATAAGTTTCGGGTTGAAGTTCGTAGGCCCGGAGCACAGCCTCCTTCACCAGTCCATACACGACACTCTCGTCCAGTGACAGTGCATCGTAGGCTTTCAACCCCTTACCCACTAGACGTGATGAAACTAATGCTGCCCATTTAACCTCCGGCCAGTCATACTCACGACACTTCTTTTCGAAACGAGCAAAAAACTCAGTCACTGCTGTCTCATCAAATGCGGGTACTAACTTAATTAAATGCGAAAGTGAGTCTGTAACCCGGTGCCCACCACTGAGATGACGCCCCGTGGTCTCTACTCTAGACTTCTCGACATCCATTTCAGCCTGGTACCTGGTTGCATCCTGATTGGCTTGGATTCTAGCAACCTCTATGCGTTCTATACTAGCCTGTTGACTCTCTTGCAACTTAAGCTTAGCTAGTTCTAGCTGAAATAACATCTCAGGAGACAGGCCTGGGGGGGGAGAGCACAAAATGGGGGATCCACACCGAGACGTGTTTACGGGTAAGCCAGCTTGCCATTGAGAACCCTCCTGCTGCATCGTGCTAAGACTCGCTGGCTGAGGGCCCAGCTCAGGGGTAGAGTGGAATGGAGGCTTGGAGGGAACCCCCCAAGACCCCACTCCACCCACCGCCCCATCGCCATCACCCAACAAACATGCCACCAAATTCTTCTTGGGCCAACTGTCAGGACAGTCCCGCCCCAAAACCGTGGCTAAACAGCGAAGACCGTAACAATCAATAGCCTGCAGGCGCTGTTCGGTCAAAGGTGTCTGCAAAAATGCCCGGGCATCCCTCTCTCCACTTATAACACTCCCCTCCCTAAATATCTGCTGTACTTGCTGGTCACTAGGCTGTACCGTGTTATCCTCCCGTAAATGATGAGTCATTAGACATAGTGCTGGTTATACAATTGCTGTTCATAAAAAAAAAAAAAAAGTGCTTATTACTAATTGCAGTCTCGACTCACAAAATGTTAAAGATGCTTGAATGACTCTACTCTAGACACCTAACGAAACAATCTGCAAGTCCACCAATACAATAATGACACAATAAAAATTCCTCCAATATGCAAGAAAATTCTAGCCAGCTCTACTAGGTAGCATAGAATAGTTCTCCAAAAAACATGTGATAGGATACTACTGAATCTTGGGCAAGGTCGCCATTTTGTTACGGCTGGATCGGCAATACATATTCGGGATTCTTGATCGTAGGACAGAAATGGCTTAAGTGACAACGACACGCTCGATTCCAGTCCCAAATACTATATGCTCCAGACAACAAAAGCACCAACGCCCTACAGAGTTATCGTCTACGGTAACGAGGTACCTTAACTCGGCGAAAGTGTACAACAGGGGTAGGCTATGAGGCTAAACTCCCTCAGACATTTATAGGTTACGTTATTACTAAAGAAATGCAATACTCAAGAAACTACGTTAATATTAAGCCTCTAATAATGTAGAATAGAAGCAGGCTAAAGGTATGACAGTGAAATGCTAAATGACAAATGTACACGGCCTACTTGAAAGCGCGTGCACTACAATAACTGTCCCCTACTAACATGCACTAGCATGTAGCATATAAGATGTTCATGATCCAGTAGATACCTAATAATACACATGGGAGGAACATAAATAGTAGTCACTTATTATAATAATGAATCTATACTTGGAATAACTAAAAGGTTGCAGGCAACAGTACTGCGCCGGTAGCCTACTACCGCATAGGCTACTTCGCTTCTCTCACTCTGTCTCCCCTCCGAGTCCGTATGCGCCCTACGCAACAGAACTCCGGACACAGCAGCAAAAACGACAGTGCAGTTAATTGATACATGAAAGTATTAATAGTGTTGTCTTGTGTGTGAGTAATGTGTATTGTAAAGGGTTACATACATATACTTAAAGAGAGCTGCAAATGCATAGTAAAATAAAGATATATCCCACTCATCATCCCCATGTGTTCTAGCTAGCAGGCCAAGTCACAGGAACAACGAGTCCCAGCACCAAAAGCGAGAACCCAGGAGAAGACTGTAGAGAACACAAGGACAGATAAATTACATTACTCTACTATACCGGCACTACGAGCGAGCTGTAGTCTCGGGTACTACACTCGCTCCTGGCTCGGTATGCAAATCAAGGCTAAGTCCTCGTCCCTCTACAGACAACTCCTGGGCATGTTCGGGCTCTTACACATGGCACCAGTCTAGTCACAAATGGGATGATGAGCGGGGCATATAACTCGTGAACATGTAGAACGTTCACCAACTATCCTCATCAAGAAGATCGCTGTTCACATTAACCCCTTAAATCTAATACATGTAAATATATGCTTGTCCTAAGAGTTAATACGAGAGGTGAGTGCTGAAACTCCTTTAGGACCTCAAGGGAAGGTTATGCATTTAAATAGAGAGAAGAATGAAATGAGAGTAATGTCGTCAGAGAGAAAGAGTGCAACAGTGAGAAGTTGGGAGGAGAGGGCAAGGGATGTTAGAATCTCAAAGGTTCTAGGCAACCTGGTCATGGAACACGCAGCCAGCCTCCAGGCAGTGTGCTGTACGACAACATGGGCCCAGCCCAGGCAGCGTAGGCAGGCAACAATGGACTACCACCCCTGTCGCGCCTAGCTATAAGCGCAGGGCTGCCAACCAGTCCATACGTCTGGCAACCCACCCGGCCGGCAGCGTGGCGCGTTGCTACCCTCTTGCTCTGAAGCCTAACTCACTCTCTCTCTCTGAACTCCCATTGTCTTATCTATCAACTTCTCTATTGATACTACATATTAAATGGAAGGTCTCGACATGGCTTAAAACAAAACCCACCACTGGTTAGCACATGACGAGACCTTTGCAGAGATACAAAGAACATAGTTATAAGTTGTCACACTCAATATACATTGCGGCTGACGGTAGCCAGATCACGGGCGGTACAGTCGAGTACCAAGGAGTACAATCAGGTTGCGTTGCAAAGCACTGGGGTGCGTCACAATATTAGGTTACGTATCAGCAGTGAATAATATTTGCTAAGTAAGATCTTTACTGTAAGTTTCCCGGCATAAATTTACTCATTCTACTGGGGACCTTTCTTCCCAGCAGTATTTCATGCCAACCCTTGGCCATAGGGTGGGGAGAGAACCTTTTTTCTTTGCTAGCCTTACCTCCAACTTGGTAGCAAATGTTGTTAGAATTAAGTCCGCACTGCCTATTAGGGGCCGCAAGGTCTGTGCAGTCAGAGTATCTATGTAACTCTATATCAAACTCTATGTAACTGCATGCAGACAAATATTGTACGATTATGGCAAGCGACACAGTATATCATTATATTAAATCCTGTTACAATTCAACTACCGGTTTTCTTACAGCGTGAGTTCAGAACATGTGACATATACTCATCTAATTTAACCCATTCAGTAACAGGGACGTCCCTTTCATCATATTCTGGCAACTATTTGACGATTGTATTCAACTTAAGAAGGACCTTTAGCAATAATAAGGCTTAAACTATCTCAACCAACGCTTTAAAACCCCTTAACCAACGGCGCACGACATCTGTCGAGTTAAATAAATTTGGACTATGTGGCAGTACACGACAGCTGTCGAGTGCCATTTTCAGCACGTAATGTTGCTGAGAGAGAGAGCTGAGCGGTGGGACGAGCTTAGTAACCTTATGACCGCTCCCCACGACCACCGTGGACGTACTGAACTGTATTCTATCTTCCTCCCCCTCCTCTCACTCGCTACACAGGGAATTATGTACGGAAATTACCTTATTTTAGGTTTTTTGCACTCGTGTTGCACGATCGCTGCAAGAGAACCAGTGGTCGTACAAGGATGGTTCGGGTGTCATTGGAAAGCTCTGTTTATGCGCTTTCAGGGATAGATACTTGTTTTATGCTCTGGGTCTTGTTTATGCATGAAAATGAGCACGCAAACAACCCTATTTAGGGTAAAAAAAAAACGCTGGGCAGCACAGTGTAAAATACCCTACCACCCGCTCTTTGTGTGTTAAACTACCACAGATCCTCCCTAAACTGCACAATATCGTCTAAATATAGCTAGAATAAAATATATCACACGTCGCTGGTACTCAAAGGGTTAAGTAAAAGCTAAGGAGTATAAATGAGAGGACTTAAGTTACTGCGCGACATTTACAAATGAGAAACCCGTTAGACCATTTAAGGGGGATGACATGCTTTTATTCTCTCCTTTTCTATCTTTCTCTGGCTTGCATCCATTCGGTCCCATTCAGCCTACTGTTTTAAGACGTTTATCCCCATCCAGGTGTTGATTTCTTCCTGGCGAGCGATAGCGAGCCATCATTGTATGAAGAAATCCGGAGACATTTTTTCTATCGAAAAATTTACAAATTTAGCGTGCTGTCAAAAACATTAGAAATATATGCTGGCTCGCTACCGCTCGCCAGGAAAATATCAACACCTAGATGGGGATAAACGTCTTAAAACAGTTGGCTGAATGGGGCCGATTGGATACAACACAGCGAGAGAGATTTTACATTTACATATATACACTGATCACACATACCTTACGATCCCAGCGAGGTGGTCAGGATTTAATTCTAGTAGAGAGAGAGATAGAGAGAGAGAGAGAGAGAGAGAGAGAGAGAGAGAGAGAGACGAGGTGGGCCCCCTTAAATGTTGTGAGGTGACGCGCTGATCCCTCCGTCATTTATCATCTATGGGGAGACCCCTTCTGTACCGGCGACGTCTGTTACATTATATTGTAGCTACTATTCATCGATTATATTCAGTTTAGGAAGAATTTCTGGCAATTAACAGGCTTTAAAGTATCTCATTTAACCCTTTTTACTACCATAGTGAGAGGGGTGGAAATGAGTTACTTGAGAAGTGCGTGCAGAGTTACATGGAGGGATAGACAGACGAATGAGGAAGTAAGAAGGAGGTGTGGTGTAGAGGTAGATGTGCTGGAAAGTGTGAAAAGGAACACCTTGAGGTGGTTCGGCCATATGGAACGTATGGAAAGCGAGAGAATGACTAAGAAGGTGTACGAGAGCGAGGTGGAAGGACAGAGAGGGAGAGGTAAACCGAAAGAGAGGTGGAAGGATGGAGTGAGGAAGTATATGGATGAAGGCGGTGCTGGTTGGGAGGAAGGGCGTCGACTGACTAGGGACAGAGGTGCATGGGGGTGGTTCGTTCGTGGCCACCCTTTCGGGGATCACGGCGTCAGGCAATAGATAGATAGATAGAGAGCCTTCATAAACTTCACACAATCATCTAAATATATACAGTATAGAATAAAACTGAAAAGACGTTGCCGGTACAGAAGGGGTTAAGACACCTCGGTTATTGTCCAGGATCCATGATGACAACCAGATAGTTTGCGGCTCACTGACTGTGATTTTACTACTGATGTGTCTATCCCGGTACTAGATGAACCAATTTCCCCCATGGAAGTCCAAAGTCAGGCAAGAGTGTTAAAATCAGACAAGGCTTCGGGCCCTGATGGGTTATCTCCCGGCATCTTAAAAATTTTACCCGGCCAATGGTTCATTTTGTTGGCGGCTATTTTTAACACTATATTTTACTCTGATGCTTACCCGCTAGCATGGTCAAGAGCTAAATTAGTAAACAAAAATAAGAAAGGTGACAGGAAAAATGTTAAGAATTATAGAGGTATAAATATAATTAACGGTATTGCTAAATTAGATGATATGGTTCTATGTTCAAGATTGAAGCAGTGGTTCAAACCGCACAGGGAACAGGCCGGGGCTCAGGAGAAAAGAGGTTGCCTAGAACATATAGTTTCTTTAAGATTGTTATGTGATATGGCAAGGAGGAAGAAGTTAACCCTATTTGTATCCTTCGTTGATTTTTCCCAAGCTTATGATAGGGTTCCAAGACATACCTTATTATTTTAGAGTGTTACGTCGCTTAGGCTGTGGGACAGTAATGCTGTGTGCCTTAGTAGCCATTTATACTGTAACAGAGAGCTGGATCGGTACTGCTTTAGTTTTAATAACTCGGGGTAAGACGGCTCACCCACTTCATGTTTATTATTCATAATTTTAGTGGATGATCTGATTCGGTTAATCAAGGAGGGATGTGAGCATGACGGTTTCTTGCAGTGGTTACATATCCTTGTTCTTATGGATGACACAGTGTTGCTTTCCACATCTAGACGTAACATGATCATGAAATTAACCGT
This sequence comes from Paralithodes platypus, assembly GCA_032716605.1. NCBI lineage: Eukaryota > Metazoa > Arthropoda > Malacostraca > Decapoda > Lithodidae > Paralithodes > Paralithodes platypus. The sequence goes on along the minus strand of CM064575.1, from coordinate 26,176,696 downwards.
ACTTCAAAATTATTGTACTGATTATGGAATGAAAATTAAGCAGTCTAAGACTAACTTCGTTGTTATCAGGGGCAGTGATGCAGATTCTGAGCCGTTAATCGTGAACGAGTTAGTGGTTCAACGCTGTGATATGTATTTATATTTGGGTTCACCGTTCACGAGTGATGGCTCAACCTCATCCGCCATTAAAGCCCATGCTAATGCCAAGATGCCACATGTGCTTAAATGTGTGTCATTTATTAGTAAGAACAACGACGTTCCGTTCATTGTGAAGCGGCGAGTATTCGAGGCAGCTCTCATGTTTTCGCTCATTTATGGGTGTGAATCGTGGATAGCAGCGGATCTCAAACCAATGGTGAAATTATATAATTGGTGTATTAAGAAGTTGTTAGGGGTAAGAAAATCTACATATAACGGTGTATGTTATGTTGAGTCAGGATGTCCGCCTTTGCACGATATAATTAAATAGAAACAACAGATTTTTTTCGTTCCATGTGGCAAGAGAGATCCCTGTATGAAGATGATCCATTAACACATGTAATTAAGCTAGTTATTAACACGAATACACTGACAAGTAGGTTGATTAGGGAGTTAATAAATACCGATGTGATGGATCTGAGTATGGCAATGCAGAATGTGAAAGATAGCATCGCAAGCAGTGCCTCTTCCAGACGGATAACTTATAAAGATATAAACCCAGATGTTTCTGTTCATTATATTTACAAAGAGAGACACACAATTAATGAAGCACACAGATTATCATTCACACAATTTCGTGTAAGTGGACACTACCTAGCATGCGAAACAGGTAGGTGGAACAGGCGGGGGAGGGGCCGCTTGCCATTAGAGGAGAGATTGTGTGTGTGTGGAGGTATACAAACAGAGAGACATGTGGTACAGGATTGTCCTTTAACACAAGGTATTACAGACCAACACCTATTTTCAAGGATCGAACACTTGTTTTCTGATAATTTTGAGCCAGAGCTTACATGTAGGATAATTCATGATGTATTATCTGTTTATAAGTAATGTGAGATGAGTCACCAGTGTATAGGAATTTAAAATTGATAATTTATGTTTTCTTTATGTAATTATGTGCTGGACTGCATTTAGTATGATATATGTTATGGTTGGTATATATATATATATATATATATATATATATATATATATATTAGAGGTGGACCGGATATTGATTTCTTGATATTTGCGGATGTAGATGCGGATATATATTTTCAGTATTTGCAGATGCGGATGCGGATGCGGATAGTTTTAGCCCTCAAGAGTTTTAGCCACAGATAATGGAAATTTTAAGATACAAGTGAGAGAGGAGGAAGGAGGGAGAGGAAAGTAACTGTACTAAACTAGTCCTACTATCTAGGCATATAATAGTTATATTTATTATTGATTGCTTAATTTTGATAAACATAAATATATTTCAATATTAGCCCTATTTACTTCTTAACCCTCTGATGATCCATGAAAAGGACCATGATGCACTTCTTTTTTTTGTTCTCTGACTATTATTAGACGATTTTTTTCAGATTAGGAAGGGTATATGGAAGTCAGAGGGTTGATTGGGATAGTCTTTAGTTCTTTACCCTTTTAATACTCACATATCCTTCCTAAGCAGCATACAATCGTCTAATGATAGCAAAAATAAACTGCTAAAACGTGTCAGAGCTTCAAGGGGTTAATAGTTAATTAGTTATTAAAAGTGTAAATATAATAAGTTTTTATGACTTATTAGTTACGAAAATATCCGCACTATATCCGCATTATTGGATGCGGATGTACAAAATGATGCGGATATCCGCGGATGCGGATGCGGATACAGATATCCGGTCCACCTCTAATACATATATAGTATTTGTATAATCATTATAAATTGTATTTTGATGCTGTGGTCAATAAACTATCTACCTATCTAACTATCTATCTATGATTCTGTTTGTTATGTGTATGAAGAAGACAAAAGGCAGGCTGCCTGTAACAAGTGTCTCTCCCAAAGCAAGACAAGTGACAGAGAGCCAAATTCAAGGGACGTTGGGGTCAAAGCGACTGTACACACGACATATGAAGCAGTCTAAGTCATAGTATGAAGGAAAGATTGATGTGAGGGTGAGATGTGCAGATTTCACTAGTTAAATTGAAGAAAGACTGAGAAAATATACAAATTATTGGGTTGGAGAGCTAGATAGAACAGGAATAGTTAAATATCTATTTTTTCTAAAGGGTATAACACAAGATCCTTTACCACCAACTTTTGATCCTTAACCCCTTCAGCACCATGACGCCTTTTTACCTTTGATTTTGGCTAACATTCGATGATTTTATGCAGTTTAAAAAAGACCTATGTTACTAAGAGGTTTTATTGAGGTCATATTCACCCATTTGAGTCGTACAGGTAGATTACAACCTAAAGCATATCGTCTAATAGTAACCAGAATATGATGAAAAATTACGTAATGGTGGTGAACGGGTTAACTGAAATCAAATTGAACATATTTGTAAATGGTTCTGGTGTTACATGATCATTGGTGAGAAGCAATATAAACATGAATTTCAGAAGGTGCACATCCAAGTTGCTGGGAAAATAATAACTTTAAAGGGGGATGGGCGTATTTATTTACTTATTGTTTTATCTTTTTATTATTGTTTAGTGTTCTCTGTAGATCTTCATAACACTTTAAATAACACTCCCTAGACCCTCCTTCAAGATACATGTTTACATTTCTTTCTCTTAAAATTACGGGCTCGCTATCGCTCGCCAGAAACAAAATCAAGACCTAAATGGCACGAAAGGTCTTGATATTGATATAGAAATGGGACACAAAGTTCTAAAATTGATAAACTAATGGGCCGAGCGTCTTAAAATCTGAAAACTAATGAGGCTAAACATGAGAGGGGGGGGGGGGGGGGGAGAAAACGCCACAACAAAGTCTAAAACAAAACACAACATTATATAAGAAAACCAGCAGGTTGTAATAGTGAATAACAATCTACATGTAAGTGTCTTTATATGAACTTGATGGACTGCGAACATGCTATACCCTATTCCAAGTCAGTAGGCCAACAACTCTTGAATAGTAACCTCTATAACACACCAACGACTAGAGTAACCCAGCACATATTTCTACCACTTGGGAAGGCTCAGCCAGGGAATAGGTGTGGAAATGTGCAGCCCATTTGCTCTACCCCTTTATGAGTTACAAAGGTTAGGGTTCACGAGTTCTGGCCTACCTATTTGGAACGAGACAGGAAAACAGAAAATAATTGCATTAAAGGGGGATGGTTCACTTTTTGTTTTCGATTTGTTTCATGTATTCATTATTTGTCTAGTTTCCTCCCAAGACCTTCATCAAACTTAAAACAAAAAAATCCATTAGATCTCCCTTGTAGATTAATGTGTACATTTTTCGGTAGGCCGGTTCTTCCAAAATTACAGGCTCACTATCGTTCGCCACGAAAAGGTCTTAATATTGACAAAGAAATGGGGCGAAAGGTCTTAAAATCAACAAACTAATAAGGTAAGCATCTTAACATCTGAAAACTAATGGGGCTAAACATGAGGGAGAAGGAGGACCAGAAAAACGGCCGATCTCCCCTTAACGGAAGACACTGATATATACTGTATAGAGAGAGGTGGGACTGCAGTCATATTTCGTAACAAAGAAAATGTGAATAATACCTAATAAGGGGAAATATAATAGCCTTTCCTTAACCTCTTCAGCACCATGACGCCTTCGTAACTACTCTTATGGCTGAAATTAGACGATGTTATGCAGTTTAGAAAAGGACCTATGTTACTAAGAGGGTTTATTACGATCGTATTTGCCCATTTGCGTCATAAAGGTAGATTACAAACTAAAGAAAATCGGCCAATGGTAAACAGAATCTGATGGAAATTACGTAATGTTGGTGAATAATTATGGAATAGTATAGTTTTACTGTTAAGGGGACATGGTCGGTTCTCCTGGCCCCCTTTCTACCTCATGTTTAGTCCCAATAATGTTTAGATTTTAAGACGTTCGGCCCAATAGTTTGGCGATTTTAAGACATTTCGCCCCATTTCTTTTTCAACATTAAGACAATTCGTGCCATTTATGTATCGATATTTTCCTGGCGAGAGATATCGACCCTGTAATTTAGGAGGAATCGGCCTTCGGCCAGGTTATTTTTGTACCGAAAACTGTATAAATTTGTCTAGAAGTGAGATCTTGGGGACGTTTCTTTAAGCTTGATGGAGGTCTAGGAAGGAAGCTAACACAAATAATAATCAATAATAAATCGACCTACAGTATAAATATAACTTCCCCCTTCAAGTGGTGTGTGAACTAGAATGAGTTTACTTTCAAGTCAGATATCCTCGAACAAGGACAGGAACTTATATGGATAAGGATGAGTTATGGTGGTGTCACAAGAGCGATTTGTCCGTCAATGTTTACGGGCAGCTTCAAAATTTAAGTTTCATAAAAATTTAAGTACGTAGCATAATCTGCCGTCAATCTAGTTTCCGATGACAATGCGAAAGAGCCTCAAAATATTAAGATAAACAAATTGCTCATCGAAAAATGCCTGAAAATGCGCTCGTGTAACTCCGCATTTAGCAAGCACGTACACTACAAATTACTTTTCTTTGTGCATTTGTAAATTATCTAGCGTTTTCATTGTCTGTTAAACCCCCCAGCTGCTTGTTGAACATTAACTTATTTATTTATCTTTCCTTAAGAGACAACAAAATTATGGAGGAAGGAATAACAAAGCAAAAGAGGTCAATGTGCCTAAAGGCATCCTACATTCATAAAAGATACTAGAAGTTCTGGGGATATATGAATTTTGATAAGCATAAGTTCTACATTGTGAAGGAGAGAGTGTGAAAAGTTATAGGCACGCATTATTTGGAAAAAGAGTTGTTAATAGGTGGAATAAACTACCTAGCACAATGATCAGATCAGGAACTGTAGACAATTTCAAGCATAACTTGGATAGTCATTAATTATATGGGTTGGGTATGAATGGGATCTGCCTCGTGTGGACTGGGTGACCTAATGCAGATTTCAGTGTTCTTATATTCTCATTTTGTATAGAAATGTTGCATGCAGCTAAATAGATATAGGCGCAGATAACCCATATTGAATGTTGTTATTGTAAATGTTAATCAGGCATAAAGACGGAATCCGACAAATTCTGCGTTATTCCATGTATACAATATAAAGAAAATTATGTATCAACAAGTGAAGGAGAAGTTCACCGTAACAAATTGGTTCATCTAATCGTCTCAAAATTTGCCTTTAAAAGTAGTGGCACTGTGGCTAACCAGGGAGCAGTACTTTGAGTATCCATTAGAAAGTATTAATGATCATTATTTTGTTTTGGAGGGAGGGGGACAATAGGGGGGAAGATGTTGGGATGAGGGAGGGATTACTCAATGATAACGTAGGCTACTTACACAATTTCTGAAGAAAAAAAATCTTTAGTTAAAAGGATCCGTTTTGGTATCCATTGATGATACGTACCGGTATATATCGGTATATACCGGTATATATGACAAGTCATATGATATTATATATTTAGATTTCAGTAAAGCTTTCGACAGAGTCCCTCATGAGAGATTGATGAGAAAGGTTGAGGCACATGGAGTAGGTGGGGCGTTGTTAGGATGAATTAGGTCATATCTAATTGGTAGGAAGCAGAGAGTCAGCATAAATGGTAATAAGTCAGAATGGAGATCAGTCAAGAGTGGTGTCCCTCAGGGATCTGTATTAGGTCCTCTGTTGTTAATTATATACATAAATGACCTTGATTTAGGTATAACTAGTAGGATAAGTAAATTTGCAGACGATACCAAAATGGGAGAAAAATTGATTCAGTTAGAGATATAGAGTGTCTGCAAAGGGATCTAGATATTTTACACAAATGGTCAGTAAAATGGCAGATGAAGTTTAACATTGACAAATGCAAGGTATTAAAGATAGGGAAGATGCTTACAATTTTTAAATATAAACTAGCTAATATGGAATTAGAAAACTCAGACTGTGAGAAAGATCTAAGTGTGTTTGTTAGCAATGATTTGAAGCCTAGAAAACAATATATAAGCGTTCGTAACAAGGCAAACAGGATTCTCGGGTTCATATCTAGGAGTGTGAGTAACAGAACTGCTGATGTTATCTTAAAACTTTACTTGTCATTAGTGAGACCCCAAATGGATTATGCTGTTCAATTTTGGTGTCCTTATTACAGAATGGACATAGATTCATTGGAGAGAGTACAACGTAGAATGACAAAAATTATCCATAATATTAGAAATCTTCCGTATGAAGAAAGGTTGAAGAAATTAGGCTTACATTCGTTAGAGAGACTCAGAGTTAGAGGTTATATGATAGAGGTATTCAAGTGGGTTAGTGGAATTAATAAAAGAGACATGAAAAATGTACTAAATCTCAGTGATAGCGAAATAACTCGTACAAATGGTTTCAAATTAGATAAATTTCGTTTCAGAAAAGATATAGGCAAATATTGGTTTGGTAACAGAGTTGTAGATGGGTGGAATAGGCTACCAAGTGATATAGTGGGATCAAGAACGATAGGGAGCTTCAAGATAAAATTAGATGGGCATATGGACGAGATGGGTTGGGTGTGAGGGGGATCTACCAGGTGTGGGCCAATCGGCGCTCAGCAGACCCCCGTAATCTTGTGTTAATCTCTGAACGTTTTGGTGGGTCCAGTACTCAAGGTATTAGTGAGATGGGTCTATAATTGGGCCTTGTAATTGGGGTTGGGTGTGACAGGGATCTGCCTTGTTTGGGCCGATCGGCTTTTTGCAGACTCCCATGTTCTTATGTTCTTATTTTCTTATATCTATCTATCTATTGCCTGCAACGCCGTGATCCCCGAAGGGGTGGCCTATATATTTTCTGAAACATACCGAATAACCACCAGAACAAAACCACTAAATACGATCTAGCAAGACGGACCATTTTTTAGTGTTTATCTTTCGTTTGGCCCCTTTTCTTTACATCTCATAGAAGAATGGGTGATCTCTTCTACACAACATCAACCTCGCCATTATTCATTTTTGTTATGTGTTGTCTTGAGACGAAATGTAAACAGGGTGCACGTGGATTTGATGACGTATATGGCGGGGGGGATCAGGTGGGCGGGCGAGGAATAGAGAAAACAAAACAAAACAGATCTCACTGCCGCCGCCCGTGACAGTGACTGCCTCAGACTCAGTGCTGCTCAGTCCGTGGTGGAGGAAGGATGTACGTCGTATCCGAGCCAGTTGTGTCAGTGTTGTGGTGATTGTTTATTATTCTGTTTTTCAAGGGGTTCTCGTACCCCGATCAGTATTACTGTGGTAATCAGGCTGATCCCCCAGCCTACTACTACGGCTTAGGGGGATATATAATCGTACAGTGTATGGAATTACAGGAAGATAATAATGGAAAGGAAAAACTTGGACGGGCAGAAAGCGGTGGCGATGCTGGGCGCTGGACTGGTGAGTAAACGTATATTGTTTCCCCTTCTCGTTCTCAGCGCATGATACCGAACGAATAATATGGTAATGAGTGTTCTTTACAGAGATAAGATGAATTAGCAATCCCATTTCTGAAGGTACCGGTAACGTCACGTTTGCAAGTTATTCCGTGAATCTAATTTTTATTAATTTCACCACAACCCCAAACACCACCAATGAAATTAATGAAAGCATAGCCTATATGTGATCCACCAGGATTCGAACCCGGGTTATCACACACAGATTTGTAGACACCTTAACCATTACACCACCAAGACGGTTAAAGGTTTATGCACACGCCTACGACTTATTATCCATTCTCGAATACTGGATATTAATCTAATCATGTTCACAAATGTTTAACATGTCTCTAGGTTTGGGATAAAGTTCATCTGAGAAACTTTCCTAAAACGAAATATATATACAGTATATATATATATACCGGTATATATATATATATATATATATATATATATACCGTATATATATATATATATATATATATATATATATATATATATATATATATATATATATAGGATTAGGGTGACTTCGGCCCAGTGATCTCGGACGGTCGGACCACTATCCTCGGTGACCTCGGCCCATTTTGGTGACTTCGGACCAATATATTTTTGGTCCGAAGTCACCGATCTTAAACTATCGCTTTCTTGCGAGATTCGGCAATAGACAAACAAATGGGAACTTATTATAGCTGTATTATTCCTCCTCCACACCAACTCCTTCTCTATTTATAAAGGATGTCGGGATTTATTGATACAGTTCTATGGCACTTAACCCTCTCCGACATATGACGCGATTTTGAGCCTATTGGGGATACTTTAAAGCCTTTGTTACCATCAGGGGTATTTAGAAACCTTTAGTTTAGTTACTTCAATCTCTGCAGTTGTCTTTGAATTAGCTGTGGGCAGAAAACTAATTTTGGAGAGGTAATTATAAGAGTGAGATAACTCTATTTCTTATTGCTAATCTGGCAACCTCTGCTTCATAAATGCGTGAAAGGGTTAAGCTATACGTTCGGTGCATGCAGCGCATACTATCGCGTGTGTGTGTTTGTGTGTCTGTATAGTCTTAACCATAGACGAATTGTATATATCTCCTGTTGTAATTTGGAACTGTTCAATATGGATTTGTGAAGGCTATAATTATATAGTCTTACTTCAGCCCGGTTCACATTTCTCACAGATCCACTAGTATTAAAAGAGCTGGAAAATATTAAGGAAACCACCCACCAATTATTTTAATTATTTTGTTTTTAGTTTTAGTTTATTTGCATCAATATATAGTGATTGACATTAGTTTCAACCTCCGCAAAAATTGTTTTCTCCTTTATCCAACGATCTTAAGACACGGCGCCCGATAGTGGGAAGGGCTATGAAGATCAGGGAAAATGTGGGGTTAAAAACATAAAACGGCGATATAATGGCTTTTATGATGAAAGTTGGCTCGTGTTTTGTTGTTTTTCAACTTGAGAAAACCCCAAAATGAAAAAACTCGAGCCAAGTTTTGGCAAAAGTTGGCTCGGATTTTAAGATTTTTCAGTAAGCTAATTATCCATTATCCAACAATTAAGCTACATTAAAGATATTAGCCTAACCTGCCAACCTTACCTAACCTAACCTAGTATTATGAGTCGGGGCTGCCTCCCCCACACCCCCGCTGGTTGGATAGTACATTGGATAGAAAATTAGGTAAATAACTAGTGTTAATTAGACTGAAAGGCAGGGAGAAAGAGGTCCGCCGAGTCGTGTTGTGTGCCGTCTATGGGAACAAATATCGTTACAGGTTACAGGTTCTAGGTTCTGTATCTCCCTTAATATAATTTTTCGAGGGTTGACACTCATTTTACCATGGAGTATAGGTTATATTACATCCTAAATGAAATTTAAAAAATCTGTGAAAATTCTTGGGTTGTTTATATAATATAAGTTACTGTGGGACACGTAATATGTTGAAGGGGGAGTTCTGCCCCCTCTAAACACCCGTCACTTATGTCATCATAATCTGTTGTACTTCATAGGGGGTCCAATTAAGGAGACAGTTAATTAACAGACGAAATTAGGCCGCAAATTACAATAACATAGCGGGCCGCCGTTTATGGGAGACTTTTTACACATAATTTTCAATGTTAATTTTCTCCCTTAATCGATTTTTCAAAATTATCAAACTTACATAAAAAATGAAGTACAGTTTATAGGGATTCCAACACGCATTTCAAAATTGTAATGAAAATTGGTGGGTGGTTTGCTTAATATATACCAAAGAGCTTTCGACCTTCATAAGTACGGTGTACCTTATAATGTAATTATTAAAACTTAAATGCTGCATTGCCATTATCCCAAGATAAACTTGGCTTATCAGGGGATATTGGATTATAACCGCATAAAATCTCGTACTGTACTTCAAGGCAGCAACGAACGCAAAAGCTGGTGGAGGCCATAACCAGCTGTCTCTCTCAGTGGGGTTGTGGTGTCAATCCACAAAATATGAATTGTGTTATCATTATGGTTTATTATTTTGTTATCATTATAGCATGACGGAGCAGCGAGCGCCAAAGGCGCGATTCATTAGGCCTACATTGAGCGTATTTATCAATAACAAATACCAGTGTGGAATGTTTTCATAGAAATACATTGATCGTATTTATCAATAACAAATATCAGTGTGTATAGTTAGTAGTTTGTACTATTGAATTTGAATTAGCCTAATGCTGTCTTGGACTGTGGACACCCTTAATTCCATATTATTCCAATACAATACCCAATCACTTTGGCAATTAGGCACTCCAAATTCTTGTGAATTTGTGTTCTGTAACATTAATAAAAAATAAAAAAAAATGGGGGGAGTTTCTGTTATCATTTTACAAAAAGTTCATTTGCGTTATCACTAAAAAAAACAGCGTCGTTTGACACCCTGAAAAACTCGTATAAATGCGTGAATGTCAGTCCTAAACTCGCTATTTGTAATATCTAGAGTCACTTTATCTATGTCACCATTTCACAATATACCGTATCCATTCAAAATGTCACATCGCTACAACCAACTTGCCAGGACAAATCATAGATTATAACTGGATTAGGCTGTAGGTAGCATTCAAGGAGACTACATCAGGACTCTTCTTCTTCTTCTTCTTACCTCAGCCCGGGTATAAGCTATCCTAGTGTTTACTAGCCTATACCCCTTTGAAAGGACATTAGCCTAACCTAACAACCTTACCTAACCTATCCTAATATTATGGGTGGGGGCTGCCGCCCCCACACCCCCGCTATTTGACATCTTTGACAGATTTTTGGTGTATTTTTCTGTGAAAAGGGTATTTTTTCAATTTGTCGATAACGAAAATCCTCCATGCTGACTATATGGAGAACAATATGGCGAATCTGTTGTTGCCTCTTTTCCCTAATAAATTGTTTCTAATAAGGCGGATGTAGTGTCCTTGAAGATTATCTCATATTTTTCCCTTGTTTAATTTATCCTATTGTTTCATTATAATGAGTCCTTCTTCATTATTCTAAGTAGGCCTATAGCTGTTCCCTTTAGCCTATGAGGCTATGTTTAATGTCATGGATAGTCAGTTGATAAGCAGACTTCCATAAAGCAACTTGCCCTAATTCGTATTTAGTTAGGCCTAGTTAAAGAAATGCAACGAGAGAATGAGTATTATAATTTAAAAGCCGCATTTAAGTTTTAATAATTCCATTATAAGGTAGGCTACACCGTACTTTATGAAGGTCGAAAGCTCTTTTAAATTCATATTAGTGGATCTATGAGAAATGTGAACCGGGCTGAAGTAATTAGCCTACACAAATCCATAATGAACAGTTCCAAAATACACTAAGATATATATACGATATGTCTACGGTTAAGACCATACATACACACAATACACTAAGATATATATACGAGATGTCTATGGTTAAGACCATACATACACACAATACACTAAGATATATATACGATATGTCTACGGTTAAGACCATACATACACACAATACACTAAGATATATATACGATATGTCTATGGTTAAGACCATACATACACACAATACACTAAGATATATATACGATATGTCTATGGTTAAGACCATACATACACACAAACAGACACACGCGATAGTATGCGCTGCATGCACCGAGCGTATAAGTTCACTAGAACTTTATCAATAAATCCCGACATCCCTTATAAATTATAAATAGAGAAGGAATTGGTGTGGAGGAAGAATAATACAGCTATAATAAGTACCGGTACCCATTTGTTTGCCTATTGCCGAATCTCGCAAGCAAGCGGTAGTTGACTTCGGACCAAAAATATATTGGTCCGAAGTCACCGAGGATAGTGGTCCGAGATCACTGGTCGGAAGTCACTGGCACCCTATATTTATGTTTATGCCTACCTTGATTGTAAGGCGATTATGGATTTAGTTAACAAATGTAAACACGGTAAATCACTTGTCATTTTCGATTACATAATTATGTTCCTATCAACCGTATTTTATCAGGTAATAATCAAATTCGAGGCAATTGGCTAAAGAGATGTTATTAGAACTATTTACACATGTTGACTAATAACATATTTTTATATTTTATAAATTGATATGTTAATCTTGTAGGAAATACAGTATGTCGTAAATATCAGTAAAATACCTTGTCAAAATTATGTTGATGGATAGTGAGGAGGCTATGTTATAATTTTGTCGAGGTAAACACATTTGTGTTATAGCCTAAAACGGTAGCCGGCTGATTCGGCCCAGGCTCATTCGGACCACAATAATTGTCGGACCTGGCTTATTCGGTCCATACGGGTTTGATTTGTCAGTGATAAACACAGAATATAATTTTAACTAATTCTAAGAGGAATAGACACAATATGTTAATGGTTATTGTACATATATAAAAATATAGCATAATAATACACATTTGTCGGATTTTTTTTATTTTAATACCACGAATTTTCCGAGTGTTTTTTATTAACAAAATTTTTCATTTGCATCAATATATAGTGTTTGTAATTAATTAGAAATCTCGGGAAAACCTATTTTCCCCATTAGGCCTATCATCAATGTTGAGACACGCCCCCCCCCCCCCCATAGTGATTTGAAAAGACATTAGCCTAACCTAACAACCTTACCTAACCTAACTTAGTATTATGGGTGTGGGCTGCCGCTCCCACACACCCGCTGGTTCAGTACTAATCCCTTAGTAAATAAAAAAAAAAAAAAAAATGGCTGTCGATTAATCGAAGGTGAAAGAAGAGTCGATGAAGTCTACGGTGTTTACTCTGCAATGTTCAGCTTTGATTGTACGTTGATAACGGGAAAGTACCGTATTGACGACCTTGTTACGAAAAATAAATTTTAGTAGCATACTTTTATATTAGGTTTTTCCGAGGGTTTAACACATTTTCATATGATCTTTAGAGCTGTCGATAACTGGAAGTGCCGTATTGACAACCTTGTTACGAAAAATAAATGTTAGTACCATATTTTTTTATTAGGTTTTGCCGAGGGTTAAAACAAATTTTCTTATGATCTTTAGAGCATATAGATTCAATATTTATCTTCAAATATATATATCAACAAAATTTGTGGTATTAAAATAACATTGAACCCATTTGTCAGTAAAACCCAACTAAAATTAAAAGGAACAAATATAATATATACAAATAATTTTGGTACATACTGTATATGTTAGCCCATGATTTGAGTAGATGGCCGGTAGAAATTTCGTGTTTAATATATTTGTCCCATAGAATATCTTTATTTTTTGTAGTTGTCCTGATAGGCTTTCTAAGGCGCCTGGTTAACTTTCCTTCTCTTGTTAGCTGTAATCTCCTTGATTGGGAATACTTCTTGCCTGGTTATACAACAATTATACTAGGAAGTAAAAAGGGAGATTCCGTTTCCTTGCCCTCCTATTTAGGAGGTTGTGCCAGCGTGTAATGTCAGTTTTCGACGAGCCCCGTATTCGTGGGTGATTTTTGTTGAAAAGAATTACATGAATAACTCTCGTAATTGTGCAGTTGAAATTATCAGTGTATTCGGCAGCAGTATAAGACACATACTAATGTAGCCCTCTACATCATTATTTGTCCTTGCGCTTCTACCGAATACACTGCTATTCTCAACAGACCAATTACTAGAGGTATTTATATAATCGTTTTCCATATAAATCACCCAATAATACGAGGCTCGTCGAAAACTAACCTTAGAGCTTACCATAGCCCCTTTTCGTAATCTACAACAAAAGAGTTACCAGAATATTCTTGAATCATATCCTAAAATCCTCGGTAAGAGTATATGACCAACCAGTGACGGGGCCGGCCCCATCGATGATTATTAGTGTGTTATCACTTTCATGAACGATACTTTGTTGGTGTACATGTACAGTTGCGGAAGGGAATTTTATACCCCCTTGGGTCTGCCTCTATACCCTAGCACACACCTCGGTGTAGTATTGGAAAAGATTTGTGAATGAATGAGAGTGAAATATGTAACGACGAATATGGTTGGCAGATCGGTTGCCAACAATCCTTAATTATAATAATATAACTAATTTATAATAATTAGGCAAGTGAGCATAATGATTAACTACATGAATAGTGTGAATATGCTCTACTGAATATATTTGAATTTAATTATTAGTAGTAGACATTGGTGATGAGGAAAGGAATAAATAAGCATATTTAGACATCGTATAAATTTGGTTCAGCTGTGGTTGTCATACATCAGCCACCTTCAAAACAGAGACTGGTGGTGATAGGTAGGATTCGGGAAATGGTTCATGGAACTCGCTTTGATTTACATCCCTGGCTTGAAATATTAATTCCTAACTTCATTAACTGGTATATATATGTATTGTATATATATATTGTGTATGTGTAGAGAGAGCGAGAGGGAGAGGGGAACAAGAACTAGACAGATAGTCAAGTAGTAAGTAAAATAGCATATATTAACATTGATCTGAACAAGAAAGAATGCATTATTAATTGATGATAAACAGTAATGGTTACAAATAATATATCATATTCTTCCTCAAATGTTCTGTGTTTATTACTTGTATTACTACGGGAAAAAGGAGTGGTTGTGCAAGCACGTTAATTGTAAGAGAATCGAAATAAATATTATTTTCTACAACCTGGTTCTGCCATTTGTGTGGACAGCCCTATGATCACTACCATAGCTGCCTGACGTATTTAATTAGTTATGTTACTAAGATACAGTACGGGCATTATCTACCTCTAATCTAATATAATCTAAATTTACCTACAGTAAGTTAGATGACGTTTGATAGAACTCAAGGACATTACTTCAATAAGGGAGGAAGGCAGGGAAGGCTTGCACGGGGCGGCGCGAAAGTGTGTGTAGGTGAGGGTGGGAGGGATGTCTAGGGCAGTGATATCAGGTTGGTGAATGATATCTATTCGGCCTTCCCTCTTCAGGCTAGCGAACGGTAGCGACTGATTTTATGGTATAAAAATGAACTCTGGCGAAGCCGGATACATTTTTCTAAAGGAGCTGGCTACCGCTCGCAAGCTTTAAGATAGTGAGCGATAGTGACCTGATTTTTCGGTAGAAAAATCTGTCCGGCTTCGCCAGAATTAATATTTCAACCGAAAAATGAATTCGCTACAGGTCGCTAGCCTGAAGAGGGAAGGCCGAATGGATATAATTCACCAAACTGGCATCACTGGTTTAGGGTCATACCTGAGAAAAATGGCAGAATCTACTTGTGATGGTTAGAGAATTAAATAATTATTTGCTTAATAATTAAATAATTAATTTAATTCTTAACTTCATTAACTGCTATATATATACTGTGGAGAGAGAGAGAGAGAGAGAGAGAGAGAGAGAGAGAGAGAGAGAGAGAGAGAGAGAGAGAGAGTGAGAGTGAGTGAGACCTCTCCATGAACTCGATGCAAAATGAAGCAAATTAATTTTGTATTTACCTATTCCCCAACTTGACACACACACACGATTATGTTTTATGTATTTGTATTACTATTTGTTTTAATATACAGGCAGGACATTAACTTATGTCATTACTCTCTTAAACTCTATAAATGTATGTGTATCACACATGATCATATTACTAATGTTTGAGGCAGGTGTTGGTCAATGATAATTCTGGAATTGTTTAGTGGCACCCTCTATCTATCGCCTCCGTGGTTATTATTTACATAATAAGATGCTGCAAAGTTATACGAACTGGTATATGCTTATCCTGTATTTGATTGCGCTATATACTAATATATAGACAAAAGGATTCATAGAAGATTCGAACATCAGTGATACTTGGAGTAAAAACTACTTGTGACGTCAGGACGCTCATACCTCTCTTATCACGGTGGTGTTATCAAGGGTAATATTAGCTAGGTCAGGCATAGTATTCCCAACCCTTGCCTCGTTCGCATTTTCCCTGTTCCTCCAAGAGATGAATCGTCACGAAGAGAAGCTCTGCAGACGGGGAATGATTGTCGGCATGAGGAAAGCTGGCACTTCTATCGGTGGTATAGCCAGGCAAATGGGAATATACAAGTCAACTGTGAGGCTTTGGTGCCAGCGTTGGGAACAAAGTGGCAACCTGAAGGATAAACCAAGATGTGGCGGTCCTAGGAAGACGACTGCAGCAGAAGACCGCAGAATCGTGGAAGCTATAGTGGAATCCCCTCTCACAAATGCTGTATCATTAACGGAACAACTGCAGTTGCCAATATCAGCAAGGACAGTCCGAAATAGGCTCCATGATGCTGGCATACATCACAGGATACCAGCTGTTAAAGAAAAGCTACACCAGCATCATCGGGGGGCAAGGCTTGCATTTGCTTTGGAAAATGTTGACAACGACCTCGATTACTGGGGCAGGGTAATATTTAGTGATGAAAAGACATTTGCTTCTACTGCCCATGGTCGTCTCCACTGCTGGCGTACAAATAACACCAGATATGATGAACAGAATATTCACGAGGTGGCTAGAAGTGGACACGTCACATGTAACGTCTGGGGCTGGATACATCTGTATGGTATTGGAGAATTGGCAGAGATCCAAGGAAGATTCACGGCAGAGAAGTATCTAGAGATTCTGGAGGAGGTGATGGTGCCCTCAGTGCGTGCTATGGCTCTACCCTTTCCTGAGCGCATTATTTTCATGCAGGTATTTTAAACTTAAATACTTTCTATACAGGGCATCCCACCAGTATAATTAGATACTCCATACTCATGGAGGTGAATATTTGGGTAATTCTAAGCACAAAATACTCTATAAACAAACATATGTCTAATACTCAACTGTTGTGGAATTACAGTTATTGAGAAACGGTTGAGAATTGAGCATAGGTTTTGTTTAGAATTACCTAAAATATTCCCCTCCTGAAATATATAAAAATAAATTGTGGGACAATTTGTATATCTTTCTTCGATATCTTCATCGAGGAAATTCACTACTACGTCATAAGTAAATGTATTTATTTATTTATTTATTTTTAGTCTGGTATTATTTTCCAGACTGACAGGACAATTATTTTATATAGAACTGCAGACCAGTCCTTAACGTCTAACCTCATACAAGATTGGGATTTACCTGTTTATAATTCATTGTGATGAGGCACACTCATTCGTCAGATTGCCCTACAATGAATTATAAAGAGGTAAATCCCGTTCTTGTATGAGGTTAGGCGTTAATGACTGGTCTGCAGTTCTATAGAAAAAGGAAATTAATCTATAAAAAAACATCACTTTGCAAATAATTGTATATCTTTACACGATTTATATATATTCATTGATCTTATAACGATGTGTAGCATATACCCTGATCGGAGCAGAGGTAAATACGATAGAAATAGAGATCCCGCTAGTATGATGATTCCTTATGCATCAATTAAATTTAAGTTAGCTTAATCTTTATCAACTTATTTGAGAGCAAGCTATACAGTACAAATATCCCCACTAGTATGTATGGTATTTAGTTGGTATTCTTGGTTACAGTAAGTGCATTAATGAAACCTTATTTCATAGGAAAATTATTAAATTAATGTAATAAAAACCTTTACAGTATGAACTATATTTGCTACAATAAAGGTCTTCATTTTAGTTCATGTAATGATATCGACTTGGTTCTTATTGTTAACATTGAACATAATGTAATGATAATGTTGTAAATTATGAATATTTCTATACACAGGATAACTGTCCCATTCACACTGCAAGGATCATCCGACAGTGGTTTGGAGAACAGCGCGACATCGACCTCCTCCAGTGGCCAAGCAAAGGTTGTGACCTGAACCCTATCGAAAACATCTGGGGCAACATCGTCAACAGTTGGGAACCTGGCCAGGAACGAACTTCCCAGCGGCTCTTGCAGCACACTATGGAGGAGTGGGAGCTATTCCGTCGGAACCAGAGAACCATCTATAACCATGTATCTTCTCTACCTAGGAGGTTGCAGAGTGTAATTGACAATAATGGTGGTTGGACAAAGTATTAAGAAGTGGAACAATATATATATATATATATATATATATATATATATATATATATATATATATATATATATATATACCGGTATATATATATATATATATATATTTCTTATTTTCTATCTACAATGTTTTATTGTAAGACAAAATATAATTTGTTTAGTTAACTATCGTAATCTCTTTTTATACTGATATACACCCAATTATGTAGCGTTACGAGTTGTAGATTGATACACACAATTCAAAAGGGATTATAAACATGTAATAATAAAGCTGGAATTCTGAGACAATAATTAATTTTCTTTAAACCCCTTTATTGTGATCCTGGATATCCATATTGTAAGTAACGTTCATCTAAAACCTAAAGCATTATTATTAATGGTAATTAAAATAAAAGTTATACGTAAAAACTTTGTATATGCAAGTTGATAATATAAAAATAAATACTTATTAATCAAGATAACTACAGGCATTAAGAGTATAGCGGTCAAGGATGCTTCAATGGAAAAAATGCACAGTCAATTGTAAAATTACGTTCATTAATGTTTGCTGTCAAAATATAACTATCGCATAAACCTTGGGTGTGGGGGGGAAGAAAGAAGTCGCAAAGAATCTCTCTCTCTCTCGCTCAGTAGTATCGAGAAAACTGCAGGAATTACTATTATAGCCATCAAGGATGTTTGAAGGAAAACCACAAAAATAAAAAGCACAGCCGATTGTAAAATCATGTTCATTAATGTTCGCTGTCCTAATATAACTCTAGCATAAACCTAATTGTGAGATCATTGTAAAGCAAAACAATGTATGAATTGTTATCATTTAGTTAAATTTCCATAGGACATAGATAATCATGATGATTACTTAATCGCAAAAAGTAAACTTCTTTTCTATTGCAAATAGATAGTATGAATGTGTGTGTGGAGGATGGGCGGAGTGGGGTGGGTTGGGGGTGGGAGGGAAGAAATTAACAGCCGTATTCTTTAAACATTCTTTCCCTTCCTAACGACTGACACCGAACGGATATTGTGGGAGTGAGCGTTGTTTACAGAAGTCAGAGGGATTAGCACGGTCATTTCTAAGAGTATAGTCATTTTTCAGGTATTCTCATCCAGTTTAGATTTGCCGGACTATTGACAGTCGCAAGTTGTTGAGAGACATATCCGTGTGAATCAGCCTTAGGGCATGGTTACAATACATGTGCTAAAAGGGTTACTTGCTGTCAAGTAAAACTTTACAATAGTCGCAATAAAAGGCTCAACGAAAGCAACTTAGGGTGACTTGGGACAATTGAATAAAAGCTAATTAAAAATTTAGTATAACGCTAGTGAAGATTGAATTGCTACCTGGCTCCTACTCGTTCCTAGTAATGTGACTAACACGCCCCTAATGAGTATTTCATATCCAGACAGGGCAGAGACTTGTTAGCTCAGACAGCAAAGATACCAATAGATACCAATTAGACATATGCATGTAACAATGCTTTCAAGATATAACTAAATTTTCATAGAGGGAAAATTAATCACATCCTAACAAACGTAGTTTATAATATTAATCACACCCATAGTTCTTAACATCAACCCTCACCAACCAAATGTCAATGAAACAAATTTATGAATAAATAATTATTTCATTATTAAACAAATAATTATTTAATTATCTAAGCATCACAACTAGATTCCGCAATTTGTCTCAGGCATGACCCGAGACATCCCCTTCCCCCCCCCCCACACTTTCGCGCCGCCCCGTGCAAGCCTTCCCTGCCTTCCTCCCTTATTGAAATATGTCCTTGAGTCCTATCAAACGTCATCTAACTTACTGTAGGTAACTTTAGATTAGATTAGATTAGAGGTAGATAATGCCCGTACTGTATCTTAGTAACATAACTAATGAAATACGTCAGGCAGTGATGGTAGCGATCATAGGACTGTCCACACAAATGGCAGAACCAGGTTGTAGAAAATAATATTTCTTTCGACTCTCCTACCATTAACTTGCTTCACAACCACTCCTTTTTCCCGTAGTAATACAAGTAATAAACACAGAACATTTGAGGAAGAATATGATATATTATTTGTAACCATTACTGTTTATCATCAATTAATAATGCATTCTTTCTTGTTCAGATCAATGTTAATATATGCTATTTTACTTACTACTTGACTATCTGTCTAGTTCTTGTTCCCCTCTCCCTCTCGCTCTCTCTACACATACACAATATATATATACAATACATATATATACCAGTTAATGAAGTTAGGAATTAATATTTCAAGCCAGGGATGTAAATCAAAGCGAGTTCCATGAACCATTTCCCGAATCCTACCTATCACCACCAGTCTCTGTTTTGAAGGTGGCTGATGTATGACAACCACAGCTGAACCAAATTTATACGATGTCTAAATATGCTTATTAATTCCTTTCCTCATCACCAATGTCTACTACTAATAATTAAATTCAAATATATTCAGTAGAGCATATACACACTATTCATGTAGTTGATCATTATGCTCACTTGCCTAATTATTATAAATTAGTTATATTATTATAATTAAGGATTGTTGGCAACCGATCTGCCAACCATATTCGTCGTTACATATTTCACTCTCATTCATTCACAAATCTTTTCCAATACTACATCGAGGTGTGTGCTAGGGTATAGAGGCAGACCCAAGGGGGTATAAAAATTCCCTTCCGCAACTGTGCCTACCGTCGCAAATTCGCTATAAGTGAAATACGAAAAACTGTAAAAGCCTCCCTGTCGATGGCCGCGCACCAATAGTAGTACACAAGGTACCTGGAACTCTCGTTAACCGGAATTCTCGTCGACGTCGACGAGTGTTCCAATTTTTGCCGTCGACGAGTGTTCTATGTCGTCGACGAGTGTTCCAATTAAGTGGTGTTTTTTTCGGAGAGACATCCTTTTCAACTGTCTCCTCTATTGTCTTTGTTTTATATATATAATATATATATTTATTTCCTTTGTATATACATTCATTCCTTATTGGAATTAACCTTAATCATATTTATTATCAGTTCAATTGTTTTTGTTTTATTTTGAGACATAATTCATAAATGATAAAAATTATAAAAGATATATGTAGGCTATTTGTATTATTAAATATTTAGTCGTAGTTTTGTCATACACACAACAAAAAAATCATTACCGGTACATCCCACGCTCGCAGAAAAGTGGCTTGAAACAGGGAATGGCTTGCCTTCTGGTGCCTCTCCATCTTCTCTTGGGCCACAAGTTGATGCTGCACTTGAACAAATGAGCACTTGTGCAGAACCTCAATTAGTTCATACACATTGCAGCTCGCCCCGGCTCTTTCACACAACTTGTTATTACATTTCGGTATTTGGAGGGAACTATGGATGATGACAAAAACAAATAATGAAAACATGAAGAAAAAAAACATTGTTCGAATCGTCATTTAAGCTTGCATTATTTTTTCTTAAAGCTTCACCAAAACTTCTATATATAATACCATTATTATATATTATTGATATATATACTGTATATATTATGTATTATACCGTTATACCTTAGCGGAAACTAAGAAGAAATCAAATAAAAAAACAAAACAATCCAGACGAATAAAACTACAAACAATAAAAGGGACGTGATTTTGCAAAGGCATTCGTTCAAATCGGCATTCACTCGCAATCATTTTATCGCATCAGTTACCACTACACATCGAACCACTTACCTACACAACCACTTCTTAAGCTTCACCATAACTTCTAATTATAGTTTATATATAAATATATATTTTAAAACTTTATTCTTTCTTTTCAACAATTTTTTTGTAGGTGGACCTGTCGACGAGTGTTCTATGTCGTTGACGAGTGTTCCATCGTCGACGAGAGTTCTAGGTTCGCGCTTTGACAAGAATTCCGGTCGACGAGAGTTCCATAATTCGTACACAATGGCCGTCATTCGGGAGCTCTTACCCTCAATCTTTCAGTCGAACGTCACTACACCTAGCGGTCTTTTTAGGAATCATGAACCATAGCATGAACCAATCACAATGCTCCCGTCACTCATGGAACCAATCACAGCCTTCTATCAAATTATCAACCAATCACACGGTTAGCTTTCAGTCGTCACGTCACGCACCACGCCCCTCGCCGGCCCGGGTCCGATCAGTTTGAAGATGGAGCCCTAACATGGAGGTCGTGGTGGTATGTGCTACAAGTTTTTCAGGTAATTTGTTGTAGTTTGGTATTTTTATTTACCGGACCCGTCTGAAGATGTTTTTTTCTTTGATATACATTTATTTAATACCAAGGACTGTCGCATGTTACTATTTTCCCATTACCTATCAATCTTAAGACACGGCCCCCGATAGTGGGGACGGCTATGAAGATCAGGGAAATTGCGGGGTAAAAGGCGTAAATAAAGGGGTAATATTGGAAGAACTCTGAAAATACAATATTTAAAAGTAACAAAACCTGAAAATGTTAAAACCCGAGCCAAGTTTTGACCAAACTTGGCTCGGATTTTTCAATTTTTCAGAGTCCAAAATCACAGTAACCTCATTTCGAAAGTTGGCTCGGGTTTTTTTGGCAAAAGTTGGCTCGGATTTAAGGGATTTAGCGGGGGGGGGGGGGGGGGGGGGGGTGGCAGCCCCCTCCCATAATACTAGGTTAGGCTAGGCAAGGCTAGGCTAATGTTAACCCCATAATACTAGGTTAGGTTAGGTTAGGCTAATGTTAACCCCATAATACTAGGTTAGGTTAGGTTAGGTTATTTGGTTAGGTTAATGACAAAACTGGCTCGGATTTCATGTATTTAGCGGGGATGTGGGGGCGGCAGCCTCCAGCCATTATACTAGGTTAGGTTAGGTTAGGCTAATGTTAACCACATTCTTACTGGCTTTTTCCACGTTGAAAAACAAAAAAACCCGAGCCAACTTTCAAAATGAGGTTACTGTGATTTTGGACTCTGAAAAATTAGAAAACCCGAGCCAAGTTTGGTCAAAACTTGGCTCGGGTTTTTCCATTTTCAGGTTTTGTTACTTTTAACCCCTAACTATCGGCGCGCAACATAAGTCGAGTATAATAAATCTGGACTATCTGGCGGCGCGCGACATAGGTCGTGTGGCAATTTCAGCACGTAATGTTGCTGAGAGAGAGAGACAAGTGGTGGCAGGAGAGTAGCGAGCGTATGACTGCTCCAGACCACCGCGGCGAACCTACTGACATGAATCCCACCTCCTCCCTCCCTCTCTCACTCGCTACATACTGAATTTAATGGGGAAAGTACCGAATTACATGCTTTTTGCACTCGCGTTGCGCGGTTGTTGCAAGAAAACTAGCCGTCATAAAAGGATCGTTATGGTGTCATTGGAAAGCTCTGTTTATGCCCTTTCAGGGATAGATACTTGTTTTACGCTCTGGGTCTTATTTAGGCATAAAAATTATCACGTAAACAGCCCTATTTTGGCTAAAAACACCCCGCTGGGCGGTACATATAAATAAACCGCTAGCCCGCTAATCTAGTGTTAAATATTGTATTTTTAGAGTTCTTCCAATATTACCCCTGTTACGATCCAGGTTCTCAAAGACACAGGGCTCTTTAACATTGGACTAGATAATGGCAAAAAGCAACAACGGCATCACTAGATCCAACCCCTGCCTTAAACACTGGAAAACAAAACACCATTACCGCCCTGAGTCGTGCCTGGACAACGAGGTATCCTATGACTCGGTAACTGGTGCACACACACTAGGCTGACGCTCAATGAAACAGCCTATTCTCAAACAGTAAAAGATTACTCGATTATGTTACACAAAGAAAAGATAGTTAACGTGATTAATTAACGTTACGGTAGATACTCAAATAACTGGCACTCCTGTATTAAAGAAAGTGCAATGCTAGTCCTGCAACATCAACTGGAAACTTCTGAAATAAGTCTGATGCTGGGAAGATGTTTGTAAAGAATCTTGAATAATTATAATGCAGAATACGGGTCACAATAAATGCTAGGACATATAGTAATAATAGGCAGGCGAATAATAAAGACTGCGCAAAGGTAGTACTGCTCGACAACTAAAGAAATGCTTTGTGACACAACGCAACAGCCTACTCGGGTTGTGCAACTCAATAACAACCTCGGCTCCAAAGTGCAGTGAATAATAATGCTGCATACATATAATAATGGGGCTTATCTCTAACCAGTGTCTGCTCAGTTAATAAAGTCTAGCTGGGGTATCAAGGCAGGGCAACAATGGGCGAGCATGTGGCTCGTAGCCTAACGTTGTCCAAGGGTGGTATAATGAAGATTACGTTATATGACGGGGATGCTCTCTTGATAAATCTAGGTCTCTAGTACCTAGCTCTATCCTGGCGATCCCTCAGAAGTCAACACAAAGAGGCAGCACTATGTTGTGAGGGATAGGCTATGGCCCTCTCACACCACAGCGTTGTGCTCGCAAAGTAAACCAACCCGAAGACAACTTAGGCTCCCACAGTACCTGTCGATGTCGTGCAGAGCTTAGCTAACACTGCACACATCGGAGACAATGACACAGTAACCTTACCCCGCTTTAGATAACCAAGAAGAATCACTCAATACCTTGCAAGGGAGACATATACCGGTCTACAACCTTCCCGAGAGAGGACACATACGGAAAAGTCCGTCTCTCTAAACCTCAATAAAGCATAATACCTCGTTAACCTAATACATGGAAATATCTGAGAGCTTCGCGTACAATACGACTGGTCGACGGTGAACGTCTATGCTGAAACCAGAAGGGATGTTGAGTTTAATAAAGATTAGAGAATGAGAAAGGAGAAGTCGAGAGAGAGAGATAGTATGCAAAGTAGCGAGTATGGGGGACAGAATTGCAAAGGATGTAGGTGATACGCGTGTCAGGCAAGCTCTGAGCTGGTAAAGAACACGAAGCAGCGACGGGAAGGGACTAGTTGACCACCCGGCCGCCAACGCCGTCAGCGCCCAAGCGAGCCGTGTCATAGCTCACCACGCTGCTGGGTGTACTCCTTCACACTCTCTCGCTCGCCTCCCACACAAGCAACATTTATATTATAGCGAATATAAAATATAAGGCGCGGCCACAGACCAAAACAAAGAGCACTTCTAGACTGTCTGTGGCAACACGACACTAATGAAATAAAGCAGATCATTCTAGGACAACTGTAGCCTATCCCCCCATCCTGGCGAGCGCTAGCGAGCTGCAATGCCCCACGCAACCATTCTGCTAACGCCGGGAGGCGTTACACCCCTTTATTTATGCCTTTTACCCCCCAATTTCCCTGATATTCATAGCCCTCCCCACTATCGGGGGCCGTCTTAAGATTGATGGATAATGGGAAAATAGTAAAATGCGACAGTCCTTGGTATTAAACAACACTGTATATCAAATAAAAAAAAATAAAAATAAAAAATAATCTGAAAAACTCGTCACTGGTTGGTGACAAACATTTACCCAATCTTCATTGTCTAAGATCGTCATTGTCCAGAAGTCTCGACTATAGACCACTGATACTGAATCTAAAAAAAAATTGATTGCCAATTGAACCAATAACCATTTGAAGCTTATGCATGTTTAGCTATATTTTCTGGCTCTCATTAGACGTTTTAAACAGCTTATGAAGGATCTGTGGAAATGAAATGTGTAAAAACTATCACACTTAATACGTAAGGGGAGGCAGAACCTTACACCCCCAATTCACCCTGTATAAGATATATTGTTTCTGGCATTATACCATCTTATTACCAATGGAAATACTAACACTCGCTGAAAAAAATCAGCTCTCTATGTGTGTGCGCGCGCGAGCGCCGAATTTCATTGCACTATATGAAAAATCATCTAGTCACTGAAAATTGTTCAAATTTCCCCCAATTTTTTTCTGGCGTATCCTACAAGCATCCCCTACAAGAAAATGATCTAGTTTTCCCATATTGAATAATAGAAGGGGCTGAAAAAAATTATATAATATATCTATATATTTTGGTAGCCAAAATTTTTAATTGAAAAATGTTGAATCTTGGAAAATATGGGGGGGGGGGCCCCTAGGGATGTCATATGGGTGTTTATGCCCTCATATGATAATTTATATTGTTTACAGAAGCCTTTTAGACAAACACAACAAACAATTGTTTTGGGCTGAAAGGAAAAAAATAGTTTTTTGGGGGCGTGGGCGAACCCCCGCCCCAGGGGGTTATGGATGCGATATGGTTTTTTTCTCTCTCCTATGCTATTCTCCTATGTTGAAAGAAGCATTTTAGAAAAAGAACAAACAAATTTTAAATTTTTACTTCTGGGCTCAGCCGAGGTTCAGCCTCCCCTTTTGCGTAAATAAATAATCAAAATTTCCCGCCAAACCTGTAATGGTGTTTTATCAGATTGAAACCATTACGCCATTAGACAAAATATTAGTGGTCCGAGTCAGCCATGTCATGGTCCGAGTCCGCCAATGACATGGTCCGAATCGGCCACTGATTTGGTCCGAATCGGCCACTGATATGGTCCGAATCAGCCTCATTGTGGGCCGAATCGACCAAGGTTCGAATCAGTCGGCATTCCCTAAAACATTTATAAAACGTATATAATTTTGAGTGAATTAACCCTTAAAAAGCGGCTCACCACATAAGTTGAGTTAAATAAAGCTGGACTATGTGGCGGCGCTCGACATAACTCGAGTGGCAATTTCAGCACGTAATGTTGCTGAGAGAGAGAGACAAGTGGTGGCAGGAGAGTAGCGAGCGTATGACTGCTCCAGACCACCGCGGCGAACCTACTGACACGAATCTCACCTCCCTCCTACCTCTCTCACTCGCTATATACGGAATTGTATCGGGAAAGTGGCTAATTACCTGCTTTTTGCACTCGCGTTGCACGGTTATTGCAAGAAAACTAGCCATCATAAAAGGATCGTTATCGTGTCATTCGAAAGCTCTGTTTATGCCCTTTCAGGGATAGATACTTGTTTTACGTTCTGGGTCTTATTTAGGCATGAAAATGATCACGTAAACAGCCCTATTTTGGCTAAAAACACCCCGCTGGGCGGTACATATAAATAAACCGCATAGGCCGCTCGTAAAGGGTTAAAGTGGTCAAGCGATTGTGAATCTTGGAAGGAGATACGGCCGTTATATAGGCTATGTAACCAAACGATTATTATTACCAGATCTGAACATAATTATAGTTGATTCCACATTGTATAGAAAAACAAGACATGCTGGTACCAAGAAGTGCAATTATAATTTGCCTAAAATTACTTATGAATGTTTCTTGTTAGTACAATATAAACGTAAATTATCCCAAACGATGTCACATAAATAACACTTCGGTAAAGCTGACAAATAAACAAATAAAGAGCATATATATGAAAACATGTAATTACGAAATGAAAAAAAGGATATTAGAAGGATAAACTGTACATATCTGTACTTACAATTTGAAAATCTATATTTAACATACCGGTAAGAATATTATATATAGTCCACAAATACAGTTGAAAAAATAGACTACTCTATATAGAAATCTTTAACAAATATTTAAAATAAAAGACGTTTCGACGGAAGTTCGACAGTACCGTCGAACCGTCCACTTATCGCCGACGAACTAGCACACCTTCGAAACGTTGTGTATTCTTTCCAATTAGGGTAGGCCTATATTGTAACAAGAGCTTTATCGTGAGTATATTTTTATGAAATATATTCATTACACACGTCTTTACTGTACTGGCGACGACTTTTTATTCTTATTCTAGCTATACCTAGACGATTGTGTGCAGCTTAAGAAGGATCTGTGGTACGGTAGTTGTTGTTGTTCCCCAAGCTGCCTGGCCGAACAGCCCCAAGGCCCCGAGCAAGGCCGAGGCCATAACCGAGCGCCCCCACAGAACCCTCCCTGCCGACCACAATAAAGCCTGGGTGACCGAAGCCACTCCATGGCGGGGAGCTGAGGAGGGTGTGGAAACGCCCGGGAAACCAAAGCCCCACCCAGGGCCCTGTGCCCCTCAGCAATTATGAAGAGAAAGTTGAGGGGCAAAGGAAAAATGTGACGCTTTGGCTTCCAATCTTGGTAGATTGGGAGGTCAATCCACGGAAGAGACGCCGTCACTTGAGATCTAGAAAATATATACCGGTACCGGTAAGTAAAAGGAACAGTAAGAGTAAGCTATGGGTATGGCAGAGATCGCTCAGTTCTCACTCTGATAGACCAGCCCATCACCACATGACTAGAACCCAATCCTCTCAGCATCAGCAAGGAAATCTGTGGTAGTTATATGGGTTGGTTGAGATAGATTGAAGCCTTATTATTGCTAAAGGTCCTTCCAAAGCTGAATACAATCGGCTAATACTTGACAGAATATTATATAAAAGGACGTCCCTGGTACTTAATGAGTTAACAACTAAATGTACCGGCATTTAGAAAATTCTGATTCCACCATTACCGGTGATGCGATGATGTCGAGGGATAGCCTAAAGTATGGGCCCCTCGTTGGTCTTCTTACACCTTCCCCAGTCTTCTTTCTTCACTCTAGATGTATTATTTCTTCATCTTCTTACTCGGGTCGTATTCTTCCAAGTATTATTATTAGCGGTATATTACGGTACTCTATTATTCTGATATATAATATAATTATTATTGTTTTGTTAGTATTATAATTAAATCATTCTATGGCTAAATATGAGCCAATATATATATATATATATATATATATATATATATATATATATATATATATATATATATATATCAATGTATATAATGCAATGGAGTAAGGAACGGCCGTACATTAGCGAAGCACCCCTTTGATACAGTATCGAGCGCAAACGAGACAAAACAATGCTTTATTATAACCCAGATGCTTCAGAACTTGGCCTTAAACCATTCAGTAACGGTGACGTCATTTTCATCATATTCTGGCAACTATTAGACTATTATATTCAGCTTAATAATGACGTCTAGGCCTACCGGTACCCATTAAATGGCTGCTACTGGTACTATACTATCTCAATTACCGTAATCCTTATTGCTATCATAGGCCTATATCTCTCCTAAGCTTTATAAAATCGTCTAAATTTAACTGAAATATGATATTACCGGTAAAGACGTCACCGGTACTGAACGGGTAAAGTTTCAGAGATTCAAACTGATGTAGCTTTTTATATGATGAGAACGGTACCGGTAACGTGCTCCTGTTGCCTAGAACTACATATGGTACAATACTGTGAAACATTAATTCTCCTACACTGTTCATTTTATTTTCTCCTTAGAAATTTGAGTGCATGCCTATTTTATCGATTCAATTATTGCATCTATTCTGTATACGACATATATAATCGATATCACTGTTGGGTGTCAGTGCCATATTATTTGTTGACTCTCGGCCCTTTGCAGAGGTACCGGTAACCAAATTATTGTTAGCGGTATCACAATTGTCTCACTCTGAAAACCATTTTTGTTTCGTACCTGCAGATATGTTAATGTCAGTGCCTCATTACCATTCCTTCAAGGAACTGGAGTTCTCGAAAAGGAGCTCTACTCCTGACGCTTTTCTTGACGTACAGTGTTCTGGCTTAATAATCCATAAGGGTTGATAGTCTCTTGAGTCCTATTTCAACTTACCATTTCTTACACATATACAGAGTACCGGTACGGTCGAGGTTAATAAGTGTTGTCAGATATTTCACAATTTTTCGGACAATGACTAATACTCTGAGGGATAAGCACTTTTCCCAGTAACTATAAATATACCAATAACACTGTTTGAGCGAAAACCACTGGAATCTATGACAACACTTAATACCCCCGATTGTAGCTCCCAGGCAAACGGGCCACACCACCTTATTCTAAGATCACTGATTCACACAACTATTTCAAAGCCTGTCAAATATGTTAACCCATATAATTTTCATCACCTTCCTTTCTTCTTCAACCAAGCCTATTTCTATCATCATAGCAATTTAGTTCATTTCATCTACATAATATTACGTAATACATAGGCTATCTGAATTTGTTCTCTCTCTGCATACTGGTTACACCTCATGAACTGGTGTACTTGTACATTTCACTGCTATTCTTAAACCTCTTGTCGAAAGAGCCCCTGCTAATTTCGATGAGACATTACTACGTATTAATTGCTGTCTTTGCATTTACACATTCCTGATTTCTCCGCTTTTTTAACAAGACTGCACGACTATACCCTGTTCCAAATAAGTAGGTCAAAGCTCTTCAACATTAACCTCTGTAACTCACAAACTACAATACGGCACGGTACTAAAGATATCAAGCTAATATTTCTACCATTTGGGAGTAGTATGGTAGTAGTATTGAGTAGTACGGTACCGGTACCGGTTTATTATGTTTATGCTTAATCAGAATATGAACATAATGTCTAAATAACAACATTGCATCTCGGTGCCACGGCTTTATAGTAGCCTACCTGTATGGTATTGACTGGACCGGAACAGCTTTTCCATTAGATGACTCCAATTTGTGGTTATGATTATTTTCAGACTATTTAAACTCGGTCAGAACTTATTATACTGAGAGAGTCTATTTAAGACACCGGTAGTACCGGTACCGTATCTATTTTATCCCCAGAGGTTATTCCCAAGCTAAGCAAAAATCATATGGCAGTAGCATTAATAGAGTAAAGTATTCGTCATCTGATTGTCAAGGCACTGGACTTGATGAGAAGCTGCTAATAGCAAGTAATATGGTCGCATAAAATATCGTGGAGTTATTGTTTGTTTATGATGGCAGCATACCGGTAACCACCGAAAATAATTCCTTATTGAAGTTATTTGCTTAATGGCAAATTTAAATATTTGATTTAAGTCAAGGCATACGATTGTAATGTAACATTTGTTCGTTATTATAAATGCATATCCCTTTCTCCTAATGTTTTCTCCCATATATGTTTAGTGGCTAAACCACCTCCTATCCCTCTTGTCTAGACTCTTTCACCAGGAAAACCTTGGACGTTCTCACACCTCTTAATCATATTATTTTGACAGCTCATCAATTTTCCTGCCTGCCCACCTTCCCAACTTATTTGCTTACTCGTTCCAAGTGCCCTATTTTCTCATAGTGAGACCCACACCATTCTCATCCAGTATCAGAGCAGTTATATCGCTTAGTCATATAGAAATCTTCGTCTTATATATGGTCGTATCAATACAAATTATGTATGTATGTATTTACTTAGGCACATACCCCATAGCTGGGGGTGGCCGACTCGAGACAGAGCCCGAGCAGAAACATCAAAATATAATTATAATGGAAAATTCACACTCAAATGATCAAAACTAACCGACTTCGTTAATTCATGCACTTGAAAATGAAATGCATACACAAATATAGATGATGAAGTTTGAGCCCACTGAACATCAGCTCTCTTATGGTACCGGTACCGGTATTTGAGAATATACCTGCAACCAACATTAACATTTATGATATTATTGTAGTGTTACTAAGATATTAAACTAAAATATGATACCGGTACCGGTTCCGTAGGAACATTTGTACAGTATTATTATTTTGCTCCACATCGAATATTACATTTTCTAATTGACCCGAATTTGTATAGGCCTAACTCTAACAAGCAATAAAAGGCTATTTGCCTGTGTTGTTATTTATTACACTAAAGTTTTAATTATATATTTTCAGATTTGTTTTTTAAATAAATATAAAATAGAGCGCCCGACTATTACGGTAATAAACATTGACCGTACCTGTACGGTACTTATATAGCCTAATATAATTATGGGTATCTCTTTTAGCCTATGTCAGTTTTGAATTTTGTTTTCTTTTATTTTAGTTATATTATTTTAGAATATAATTATTCGTATGTTTTGATACTGTGCTGTAACAATTTCATATAGTACCGTAGGCCTATAATGCTTTGTTTTACTGATGTTTTCAAAATCAAATATTTCTTTTTGCTGTAGATACGTGTTTAATATACCGGTAACATATTCATGCCAAACGTTTTATTAGTTTTCTTTCAATTAATTCCCTTGGGCTACCGGTACATTACAAAGTTTATTGGCACCGTACTGGTAGTTTGACAAGTACGGTACCGGTAGTGCATCATTTATGTCATTATTCATGTAGTATTTGTTAGGAGAGGTCAAGCTTGAGTATTTTTGAACAGTAAGTGGTTGTTTATTCAATGGGCTCAGCTCTTATATTTCATCCATAAACACACACATAGGCTACACATTAGAAAAGTACATTGCCAGAATTAAATGAAGAACATACAACTGAAAGTGTTAGACTTTTGTGTGTGTGTGTTATAGCTAGGGATGTACCGATACCAATATTTTGGCCGATACCAATACCGATACTCAGTTTAGAACCGATATAGATACTCCCATACTGTAACTAAACCGATATACTTAGCCTAGCCGATACAGATACCGATACCAATACTTCTTTCTAGAAAATTCAATTGTGAATGTACGTAGGCTATACAATTTGTCTCATAATCGTATATCTTAAATCTTAACCTCATTGACAACCATGACATGAACTTAAGTCAGTCAATATATTCAATCCTGAAGTGACTGAAATCCCTAAACAGGGAAAGGATTGATCACAAAATTATAAAAGGGGAAATTACAGAGTGTAAATACAGTTTGAAGTATCGGCCAATATTTCACCGATACCGATACCTCTAAAACAGACCGATACCACCGATACAGACACATCGGTACATCCCTAGTTATATAGAACGGTACCCTACATGGAAGCAAAGTGTTCACACGGTAGCCTACCATACCGTACATAAAATTTGAAGTAATTTTGGCATGTCCTTTTTCAGTATCGGTACGGTACCGGTGTACCTGACAATATATTTACGACGTCATTATATGTGTATCAACGAAAAAGATTTTGCATCCCAGGAGCTGGACTGGACGACATTGTGGGAGCCTTCGAAGATACCACAAAGGATGCAAATGAAAATACCCTTTTTGTCATCCATGTTGGTTCAAATGACGTCATGCGCACCAGATCCGAAGAGTTGATGGAGAAATATCGCAAGATGATCCAGCACTACAAAAACAAGTCAAGGAATATCATCATCTCAGGCATTCTCCCCAAGATCGACGCACATGACAAATTCTACGACAAGGCCTTCAGCACAAATAGCCAACTAAAATATTTGTGTCTGAGGGAAGAAGTTGAATTCATCAACCTCTGGGACAACTTCTACAACCAGCCTACTCTGTTCCGCAAGGATGGCACTCATCTAAACCCTGTGGGTTCAGCACGCATGGGTCGTCTCCTACACGAAGCAGTCCGCAGCCATGGATAAAAAAACGCCATCCGAGAAGAAGCAGCAGTGACATAAATCATCCAACGCCAAGCAAAAAACAGAGGCAACCGAGGACCACCAGCGATAAGGACCGAAGACAGCGAGGACCGAGGACAGCCATGAACATAAATGTAGATCCGACAAGAACCAAAAATATTATTAAAGAGCGTTCCGTGAGTTCTAAAATAACAAATTTAAAGGTTTTCTATGCAAACGCCCGTAGCATTCGCAATAAATTTTCAGATTTAGAAGAGATAGTGTTTACAGAAAATTATGATGTGATTGGCATAACAGAATCTTGGCTCAATACAGAAGATAGAGACTTTTTAGCAGAGTATTCACTTCCCGGTTATGTAATGTTTGAGAAAAGTCGAATAAATCGAAATGGAGGTGGCGTTTTACTTTATATCAAAGAAAGTCTTAACCCTACCCTCTTGTCAAAACCTCAAATTGTGAACGTCGACACATCTTTTGTGCTAATAAAGAATAATAAAGGTACACAAATAATACTTGCGTTAATATACAGACCTCCAGCTCAATCAGTGCAAACTGACCGAGAAATTTACGAACAAATTGCAGATGTAAGTAACTCACAAGATACCGTAATTTTTGGCGACTTTAATTTACCTGTGACCAAGTGGGGCGATACTCTTACTTCACACTCCGGACATGACTTGTATACGAACTTGCAAGAGAGTTCGCTTTATCAATTTGTTCGAACGCCGACCCGTGGTAATAACGTTCTTGACATTATACTTGCAACAAAAGAAGAATTGATAGAGAATTTGAATGTTGGT
Source organism: Paralithodes platypus (assembly GCA_032716605.1). Lineage (NCBI taxonomy): Eukaryota > Metazoa > Arthropoda > Malacostraca > Decapoda > Lithodidae > Paralithodes > Paralithodes platypus. Next base: position 26,142,587 of record CM064575.1, on the reverse strand, counting down.
GATGAATTCAGTAACAGCGACCATCAGTACGATCACTTTCACTTTAAAGTTTACTAGTAACGAACCAAATAGTAGCATTGAAAAAGTCCCTAATTTCAAGAAAGCAAACTTCCATAAACTTAGAGCTATGTTTAAAGAAACTGACTGGAGCTTTTTAATTAACAATAACGACATAAATACATCTTGGAAGTTATTCGAAACCACTTACCTAAAAGCAGTGCAAAACTGCATACCATCGAAAATACGGCGTCCAGGCCATAATAATAAGCCCAAATGGTGGAATAAAGATATTTCAAACTGCCTGCTTGCTAATAAATTTGCTAATGATAGATTAAAATCCTCACAAAATGACGAAGAACGGGTGAGGGCTACGACGCAAAGCCAAAAAGTTAATTAAGCAAAGTAAAAAGACCTTAGAGTTACATATTGCGAATCAAAGTAAAACAAACCCGAAAGAATTCTATAGTTATATCAGAAAGAAAAAAGTAGTTACTTCAACTGTTGGACCGTTAGTCGATGAAAATGGAGAATACACCAAAGACGAAGTACAAATTGTGTGTGTAAGTGTGAGAGTCCGAGTGTAGGGGGTGAGACAGTGAAGCACGGGAACGAGGTGGCTTCAGAGATGGGGTCGTTTCGGGCCATGAGTGAGCACCGTGCCTCATGTGAAGGCAAGATGGCAGGTGCTCGTTGTACTCTACGTGCTTGAATGTTAAGGCTCTCAGCCTATGCCCGAGAGGAAGTAAGTTGGAATATAGAAACAAATAAAAAATAAAATAAAAAAAAGTAATGCCCTCAATACCTTCTTTGCATCAGTTTTTACAACAGAAAACCTCAGTGATATCCCTACACCATCGCCGATTCAGATTGAAAATTCAGATGATCTAAGCAATACCACCGTTACAGAGAGAGAAGTATTGAATTGTTTAGATAAACTCAAGGTAAATAAAACGCCTGGACCTGATACAATCTCGCCTAGAGTTCTAAAGGAAGCTAAGGATGAACTCTCCAAACCACTGACATTACTATTCAATAAATCCTTGCAGTCTGGAACTATGCCTGATCAGTTGAAGCTAGCCTACGTAACACCGATATTAAAAAAAGGCAGCAAATCCCTACCCAGTAACTATCGTCCAATTAGCTTAACCTCAGTTGTATGTAAAATGCTAGAAACGGTCATACGAGACAGACTCGTAAATCACTTAGAGGAAAATAACATACTTAAAGATACTCAACACGGCTTTCGTAAAAAACGTTCCTGTTTAACAAACCTCTTAGACTTCTTCCACGATATCCTCAACCTCTACGAGGAGAGTAAAGCTGTAGATATTATATACCTTGATTTTCAAAAGGCCTTTGACAAAGTTCCCTACAAACGTTTACTGCTAAAACTAAAAGCTCATGGAATACAAGACGGTGTGTTGAAATGGATAGAAAATTGGCTCAGCGACAGAAAGCAAAGAGTAGTCATAAACGGTAAGGCATTTAATGGACCAATGTAAGTAGCGGGGTACCCCAGGGATCGGTACTAGGACCAATTCTCTTTCTAATTTACATGAACGACATAGATGAGGGTCTCACCTGTACAATCTCAAAATTTGCTGACGATACAAAAATTGCAAATAGCGTACTCTCAAAAGAACAAGTTGACGATATGCAACACAATCTAGATAAATTGTCATGTTGGGCCCAAATTTGGCAAATGAGTTTCAATGCGGATAAATGTAAAGTACTACATATCGGATACCGGTACCTAAATGAGAAGCAAACTATTCGATGAATGGCACTCAGCTTAAGAATGTAAACAGAGAAACCGATCTGGGAGTAACAATATCGAGTAACCTAAAACCGAGTCAACAATGTTCAGAAGTTGTTAAGAAGGCAAACAAAATCATTGGCTTTATAGGCAGGTCATTTGAGCATAAATCCAAAGAAGTTATCCTAACCCTTTACAATTCCTTAGTCCGCCCTCTTTTGGAATACTGCGTTCAATCCTGGTGCCCTTATTACCAAAAAGATATAAACAAGCTAGAACGAGTTCAACGTAGAGTTACCAAAATGATACCTAGCCTAAAGAACAAACCATACGAAGAGCGTCTTAGAGAATTAAATCTATTTCCTTTAACCCAGCGCAGATTAAGAGGTGACTTAATTCAAGTGTTCAAAATCATCAAAGGCATCGACAATATGGACTGTAGTAAGTACTTCACTATCGACCAATCTAATTACACGCGGGGAAACGGTTGCAAAATTATTGGTAAATCTTTTAACTCACACGAATCTAAGAATTTCTTCTTCAAGCGAGTTGTCAACTTGTGGAATGGGCTTCCCCGAAACGTTATAGACTGCAGCACCGTTGATTCATTTAAACTCCGCCTAGACAAATATCTTGCATCAAACCCGTGACTGACTGCGTTTGTAAATGAATAACTTTATTTTATCCCCCCCTTAGTTACTAACCCATCTGACCCTTACTAACTTCCTAATCCTGCCACGGACATTAGTTCCAGGGCAGTAATTCCCTTTCCAATGTTCCCTTACCAACTCTAAACCACTGTTTGGACACTTGATCCTCAGTGTTTTGGAGGACAAGCAACCTAGAATGGTCACTAGATCTGTTGTTGCTTGATTTCCTTTGTACTCCTTTGTATAGGCCTATATAATCGGTATATATAAATGATAAGGTCATAGCCAAGATTCGAACCACAGTCAATCAGAATTATATCCCACGCTTTAATCTACCTGGCCACGATGGACTGTGGTTTGAATCCTGGCCGAGGTCTAAGTATATACCGGGTATATATATATATATATATATATATATATATATATATATATATATATATATATATATATATGTTAGTAAAGCCAGGTAATAAATTTTCTTTAATACATACGAGGTTGAAAGAAATGGCAATTTCTGCGTTGGAAATTTTATTATTCAAAGTTTCCAGGTCTCTGATGAGTTTTCGCTGGGTGGCAGGAAGTAGATGAAGGAGATGAGCAAAATTCATGGTGGTACAGGGTTACATAAATGTACATGATGATACAGGATATACGACGCGTTTCACTGGACAACCAGCATTATCAAGTAAGGAAGGAATGATATAAAGTGCATAGGGGGGGATAGAATAGGGGGGATGAAAATAGAGTTTATCAGTGGATAAAGAAGAATAAGATTAGAAATATGAAGTAAAGTTGGAGATTAAAAGATAGTGGGCCGTCCACTTTGCTATTCTTGGTTAAGACTTAAATTATATTTCATATATATTCCGTGAGCAGAACATACCACCAGCTTCATGTTTATGTTCCCTTTTTTTATTTCCTGCCTCCATGTTTGCAATTTGTTTTAATTTTGCATTTGTTTGTTTTCATATGCATTGTAGCATCGTTCCGGTGTTATAATTATTTATTTTGTGTTGTTATTACTCTTTGGTATTTTGATAAGTTGTCTTAAAAACTAAAAAAAAAAAATTATATTTATTTTCTTTTATTGATTTACTTTTTTTTTTTTTTTTTTTTTTTTTTTTTATTACAGGGACGAATTCATTGTAATTAGCATGATTTGTCATAGAGAGTGAGAGTGAGAGAGAGAGAGCCCCCCGGAACTTATCCCGCAAGGCTCTCTCTCTCTCCATCTCACCGACCAATGACGAGCGAGTATTCATGCGTCAGTCATTTTTTGCGACCCTGGCTCTGATTGGAGAATTCTCGACAAGTGGGTGTTTTTAGCTTAGCTAACTCAATTTTTCTCATGTCTTACATCATAATTATTGCTTTCATTCATTCTGATTTATCCATTTATTTTAATCATTCATTCACCTTAGATTATAACTTATTATTTTTGTCAGAGACGGTACAGAACTTAAATATATACAGTGTACAAGGGACATTTTTATTGCTTTATGGATTTTTGTTTATGAATATTTTTGTTTGTTAATTATTACATATTTAATATTTCACTCATTCATTCGATTTTTTTTTATGAATATTTGTTGTTTGTTAATTATTACATATTTAATATTTCACTCATTCATTCGATTTTTGTTTATGAATATTTGTTGTTTGTTAATTATTACATTCACTCTTTCATTCTTTCCACTTTCCCATTCATTCATTGTGGCTTCACTCATGCTATCACTCATTATTACTTTAGAGTATGATATTTTTGTTGGAGACAGTACATATTTAACAGAGGTCATGCTAGTATATACAGGGACACGACAATGTTCATACACATGGACATATTACAAGGGACATTTTTTTTTTTTAATTTTTTTTTTTTTTTTTTTTTTTTTTCAGTCTATCATTCATTAGTATTTAGAGTATAATATTTGTGTTGGAGACAGTACATACTTAACAAATTCATGATAACATATACATAGACATCTAATAATATTCATAATTACAAGGGATTTTTTATTTTATTTTATTTTTTTCTTCATTCATTCATCATTCGTTTTGCATACTTAAGCATTCAACTTTACTGAATTGTACTTATTTTGCTAGTTTGTTAGCGGCTTTCAGTGTTCATACATATATTGGGTTTGGTTCTTGATTTAAGTTGGTTATTATTGAAGGGGGAAACCATGAGTGTTTCCTAATTAAAAGGTAAACAGGAAGGGTATATATAGAGGGTGGAGGATCAGAGGAGGCGGAAAACAGGGGGCAAAAGTCAGCTATTGGTGGAAGCGTAAACTAGGAGAGAGAAGGGGTTAACCGCTTCACGCATGCGCACTGGATGCGGGATGGTGGTCAGTAGGTGGGGTCGAAGCTGATTGGCTGCGTGTCGAGGGGCGTGGCCTAAGTTGTGTGGCGCCTGCAGAAGACGAAGCTGAAGGAGGTAGCGCGGGGGGCTGCGTGAAGGGCACCGGGGGGCGAGGAGGGGTGTTAGGTCCTGTAGGGTAGTGCCTTTTGGCAGAAGGAAGGATCTGAAGGTCCAGAGTTTGGTTGTTGATGTTGGGGATGTAAGGCTTGGATATATAAAGCTTCGAGTATAGGTATCTCCTTGGGTCACTTTCTTTATCGAGTATGGTGGTTGTTTCTCTAACTCGTTGCGTGTGAGGTGAGGGTGGTTAGGGGTGAGATAGTGGTCTTTGATGGCTCCAGCCTGAAGGTGAAGAGTTAACCGACGTGAAAGACGAGTCTGCGTCATACCAATATAGGAATGAGGTCCACAGTCCTCAAATACAAATACTGTATATATATATATATATATATATATATATATATATATATATATATATGAGTTCCGAAGAGGAACTTGGCTGTTGACAAGCCTACATTTACAGTTGTTCACACCTGCAGGTGTTACAGAGCTAAGTTTGATTCATCAATTGTACCTGTATGTTTGTATAAACATGGACAATTCACAAATAGAACAGGCCTACCGTATACAAACTCAAATAATAGTGGACGGGTGTAGGCCTATGTCTTGCATGACCTTAAAAGCGGTACCGGTACCCTTGTTAAGGTAAACTATTATTACCTCAAGTAAGTATGTAGCCTACCAGCTTAACCCTCTCCGACATATGACGCGATGTTGAGCCTATTGGGGATACTTTTAAACCTTTGTTACCATCAGGGGTATTTAGAAACCTTTAGCTTAGTTACTTCAACCTCTGCAGTTGTCTTTGAGTTAGCTGTGGACAGAAAAATAATTTTGGAGAGGTAATTATAAGAGTGAGAGAACTCTATTTCTTATTGCTAATCTGACAACCTCTGCGTCATATGTGCGTGAAAAGGTTAACGTGTGGGCAATGGTACGGTAGCCCCATAACCGCTGCACGAGACTCCCCCCCACCCCTACCCCCGGCCTGTTAACTGAAGGATGAAACACCCCAGAATGTGACCACTTTATGAAGGACTCTGTAGGGGTCCCCCAAATTAACCAGTTGAGCTGGAGGGAAGGCTAGTTCTGGGGCGGAAATTGGCAGTAGGGCGGTGTGTTTCTCAGAGATCCCGACAATCTGGGCGTAATATACAGTAAGACCCTTCATTAGAGAGGAGAGCAGAGTCCCTGTCACCAACTGTGTGTACCCGAGGCAGTTTATTATCACCGGTCTGCGTTGGGAGCTACATTACTATTTGTATGTATGTATGTATGCCTATATACTCAGGCACATACCCCATAGCTAGGGGTGGTCGACTCGATACAGTGTCCGAATAAAACAAAAAATAAAAATCCCTCAAGGTCGTCATTTCCATTTGTAGCTAGTCGAATGCAAAACTGTATATTATTGCAAGTCTATTACTGAAAAGTCGTTACCAGTATACCGGTAGCCTATCGCTGTTTTGTTCTTCAAATACGAGTACCGTACCGTACTACGTTAGTTCACCGTATTTTAATCATATTGACTAGACAATACCATATAAATATTTATCATCGAACTGGTACTTTATGTAGTTTATAGACCATACAAATATACTGCATACATTAACATGGAAATATTTGTAAATAGAATTATAGTACCGGTACGGCCAATAACTAATGTTTAGAATATATTTATTTTTCAGCTAAGATGTATGGACTATAGTACCTGCAATTGGATTTTCATGAATAGGCCTACACTGGAAATTACTAAGCCATAAACAACACAACGACTAAATTTTGCTTAAGGGGAGATGGTTGCTTTTTCTGGACCCCCTTTCCCCTCACATATAGCCCCATTAGTTTTCAAAGTAGAAGACGTTCGGCCCATTAGTTTGGCAATTATAATACCGTACCTTTCGCCCCATTTCTTTGTCAGTACCGGTACTAACATCATTCGTGCCATTTAGATGTCGATTTTTTTTCCTGGCGAGCGATTGCTGGCCTGTAATTTAAGAGGAACTGGCCTTTGACCGGGACTTTTTTCTATCGGAAAATGTACAAATCTATCTTGAAGGAGGGGGGGTGGGGGTTACCGTATTTTAAGTTTGATGGAGGTCTAGGGAGGGAACTAACAATATAATAACAATATGAATACAAAATGAGCAAATACTGTAGGCCTATATACGGCCATCCCCCATGGTGTTCTCTTGTCTTGTGGGGGTACATGGGATCTGGCTAACATTTACTGTACGGTATATATATTACCGGTAACCCCTTCTTTACCGGCTACATCTTTTTCAATATATTGTGGCTACTATTAGACGATTTTATTCAGCTTTGGAAGGATGTCTACCAATTAAAAACTGCCGACTATTTAAATTAATCCTACCATATATCCTACCTAAGCTACATAACATCGTCTATATGTAGCTGAAATCAAATAGAAAAGGCGTCAATGGTACAAAAGGGGTTAAGTGGCTTGGTGTTATTGTTGCAGCGGTGTGTGTTGTTGTTACCGACAATTGCTGCCTGCGTGGCTGGCATCACGGACAGAGTCTAGAGAGCTGAGGCAAATTGCATGTACCATTTTGGTATTCTTTCTCATATGCATTCAAGTCTTCAAACAAAATTGCTCCGGTTTGACGCCCTGGCAACTTGCTTTGACAAAACATCCTCAAGGTCCCCCGTCTAGATATATTTGTATATTTTTTGTAGAAAAATGTCCCGGCCTTCTTAAATTACAGGCTCGCTATCGCTCATCAGGAATTTGTTTAGGGCCTATACCTAAATGGTACGAAAGGTACTAATATTGACAAAGAAATGGGGCGAAAACCCTTATGATCGCCAAATTAATGGGGCGAACGTCTTAACACTTGAAAACTAGTAGGACTAAACATGAGGGCTAAGGGTGTGCGAGAGCGGTTTGGTGTTATTGTTGTAACTTGCTGCCTGTACTGGAGTGGTGGGATCACGGGCACACTCTGGACAGATTAAGGGCAAGTTTTTAGTTTGTTCCCTAGACCTCCATCAAACTTATAATTACACCCCTTATGCCCCCTTTCCAGATAAATGTATACAAATTCCCGGCCGGAGGCCGGTTCCTCTTCAATAACAAACTCCCTATCGCTTCCCAGGAAATAATCGACACCTAAATGCCACGAAAGGTCTTGAAATTGACAGAAATGGGACGAAAGTTCTAAAAATCGCCAAACTGATGGAGCGAACGTCTTTAAATCTCAAATGTCTCTTCATCGAATTTCTAGAAAACATGAATAGGCTACATAGTTGTCCCAAGAGAGAGAGGTTTTCAAGAGGTGCGTAATCTTCTGAGGCTGCTGACATAAATACCGGTAGTTTCATGTTAACCCCTTCATTAAAATCGTCTAATGAAGTATTGGTAACCATAATATGATTAACATTACGTAATGGTGATGAAGCGGTTAACAATAATTAAGGCTACTAAAGGTTTCTATAAATATTATTAACAAATTACTTTTGAGTGAAGTTGGCCCTGTACTTATATAACGGTTACCGGTAATGTTTAAGTTAACTCAACTGGCTGACCCTGTAACACACATACGGACATACTGTTACACATACATGCCGGCAAAAACTGGCGCAGAGGTCTGACCCATAGATGTAGGCAAGATTGTTTTCCTCTCAACAATGTTCAGTTGCCCACATAATTTCTGTTCCTTGCCGTGATATTATGCAAGCAAAATTAGTAAGAATGAATTGCGAGTGTGGTTGCTTATAATTATCAGTTGACTAATATGAGGAGTTAACCACTGCATAAGAAACTACACTCGTCATTCAATCTTGGGTAGGCCTATATGTTATGTCCATGTATAAGATCACGGACAACACTTAAGTGGGCAACTGTATAATTATGGTGAGACTAGTTCTTTCTATTACCCTTGTCTACTTCTCAACTCGTAGTTGTTGAGTTCATCAACGAGAATAACCTACCGGTACTTGGGTGTGTACATTTCTTCAAAACTGGAAAGGCGTTTATTTGTTGTAGCGAATTAATAAGTAGACGAAGATCGATGTTTATGTGAAAATATGCTTGCAGTCTACGGTATATGACAATGAACAGATGTAAAGCTGGTGATTAAAAGCATTCATATATACCGTACCGGCACTACTAGTGGTACTTATAATAATACCGGTAATATAATGCATTAAATATTACCGGTATATGTGGTATTGCAATAGCCTACATACATTTTCTAGTGGCTAGTTGTAGTTTTTTAAATGAAGAAGTATAATGTGCATTAAAAAAGACATCTTATGCTATTTACAAAGCAATGTGGTACCGGTACCATACTGTACGTATTAAAACCAGGCAAGAAAATCACAGTACGCCACTTAAATTCTATCGGCAAATAGCTCTTACAGTAGAGTACTGGTACCGGTACCGTACGGTATTAAGAAATGCCAAGTGTTTAACCAATTCAATACCAGTTCCGTCCTTATAATTTTATACTGGCTAATATTAATCGATTTTATTTGGTTTAGGGGTTTAGGAAGCGCTTACAGCAATTAACAGGCTTCGAACTATCTTGACTAGCCTTTTTGTTGCCACATATCCTTCTTAAGCTGCATAAACTCGTATAAATATAGCTAGAATATGGTATAAAAAGACTTGCCGGTACAGAAGGGGTTACGCCCTTAGGTGATGGATAATTAAATTCACACCCGTGTTAATAGTTTTCAACCTGGCCAGGTGGGACTGCCTTATCTGATGAACCTAGTAGGGATGGTGGTAGGCTGACGATAGCCTACATGACCACGGGAGTAATGGGGGCTCTCTGTCACTCCTGATTCTGAGTGTCGAACCCAGCAATTTAGTTTAATGGTGGGTTCACACATTCACGTATATTGCTCCCGTCAGCTCCCGTCCGGCGCATCGCAAAGACGCGAGTAGTTTTTGCCGTTGAACGCCCGTTCTTCCACGTCTATTGCACTTCCCGACAGACGTAGCGTAACGGGGCCAGTGTTACGTCAGACGCAATGGAGGCGTATTGAACTACGTACGTGTTTGCGACGTGCGTAGGCATAGCCCCGTTCGACCTCATGGGCTGCCCGATTATTGATGTTGTTGACGAATTAATAGTGAAAGTGTTGGGAAACAAGCAAATATAAACGTACCTGAGGCATACCCAGATTCCTGGGCTTCTTCTGTCGCACGATGTGGGGCTTCAGGAAGTGGAACATGGTCAGTATCCACTTCTCCCTCTCAGTCAACCTCTTGGCCCCCTCACCACTCTTGTCCTTGGTCAGCCTGCCAAACTTGGAGCGGAGAGAGGTGAACCAGGTTAATAACTCCGAGGCGGTGATGGGGGGGTCCAGACTGGCTGCCTTCTCCGCCCAAACATGGTCGATGTGCTCCTTCTCTTTGTGGCGGTTATCACCCTTATCATACAGATAAGGCACATCCTGCTCCAGCCAGTCTCCCAACATACGCTCCTGCGCCTCCGTCAGGATAATGTTGGTGCTCTTCCGGCGGCGTTTTTTTGGGTTGTGTTGGCTGATCCTGTCCCTGTTCCTGGTCAACTTCGTCGGGGTTTTCCTCACTTTCGTCGACGTCCAACACCTCTCCATCATCGTCGGCTATATTCATTAACACTTCACCGTCAGAGGTGTTAATCGGCGAGGTTGCAGAGGTCGAGGGGACAGGCGGTGAGGTTGCAGAGGTCGAGGGGACAGGCGAGGTTGGAGAGGTCAAGGGGACAGGCGAGGTTGCAGGCGTGGGGCCAGGTGGTGAGATTGAAGACATCTTCATACTTCTCTTGGTAGCATTGGTAGCCATGGTGACAGGGCAGGGCAGGACAGGGCAGCGTGCAGAGGGTGGCAGCAGAGGGTGGCAGGCAGGGTGGCATGCAGGGTGGCAGGGTGGCGGGCAGGGTGGCATGCAGGGTGGCAGGGTGGCATGCAGGGTGGCAGGGTGGCAGAGTAGCAGGGATGGTGTTGGTCGTCGTGGTGTGGTGTGAGGTATGACGACAGTCACTCACGCTGTCCCTATATACCCCCCCCGTACGACATTGCCGCGTCTTCCCGGCAACACGCAGAGCGGCGGCGTTGCCAAACGCACGCATACTTCCACGTTCGACGAGAACTTTCTACGATGGACGAGAGCAGCTCTCGTCTCACGTGGTAGCTGCTACGTCCGACGAGGATGCTCTGGTCAGACGACCGTGGTGGCCTGGTCGGTCGTAAGTTTCCCCGTCTTTTGACATACGTGAGGGCGATCCACGTTCCTGATTCGACTCGAATCAGCAACCGCGCGGCCTTGGCCGCACCCACAACATTCCCGACCCACGTGGGCTACTCGTTTCTACTCGCGCCATGCGAGAGTACCCCCCCGACTGGCTGAAATTTCATTAAAGTTTTGCGTATTATGCCATTACGTTTTACGTAATCGGTTGCCAACTACCAATATACCTTCGTTTACAACAGACGGGAGCTGACGGGAGCAATATACGTGAATGTGTGAACCCACCATAAAGACTTGACTTGAATGAATTATTATGAATACGAGAAGGAAAACAAGAATATTAACATGAACTAGCATGATTTTAAACATTGTACTACTTCCATAGACAAATTTTGACGTATACACCTTAGTTATATCTTTGCATATAGCATACAAGAACAAAAACTTTATAGCATATACCGACTATGGTCAATTTGTAGTAGAATAGCCAATGCCTTAATATACTTTAGGCTATCTATATATTATTTTCGATTGTCTGTGTGTGTGTCTGTCTGTCTGTTCTTTAGGCATGGCCAATTTTTATAAGCTAGAGCGTTCATACTTGGTATGCATAGTAAGGGGGTCCCTAGGCAGGTTTTAGTGAAAAAATAGAATTCCCCAGGGTGAAAGGGACGGAGAAAATGGGCGCGAAATCGGAAAAATGGCCGTTTGGGGCAGAAGGAGGCCTCCGATCGAAAAGGTGTATGGAACGAAAGTTGTTCGCAGCCCCCCAAAATGGGGGTACAGATGAGGTCAGATCCAAAATCGGAGGTCATTTAGCGGCCGAAATCGAGGTCACCGTTTAATGAGGCACAGGGAGGTCGAGGCCGGTGATTATGGTAGTAGTAGTATTGTGATGATTGTGGTTGTAGTGATTGATGATGGTGATTATGGTAGTAGTAGTGGTGGTAGTAGTGATGGTGATTATGGTGATTACCCGGGCAACGCCGGGTACCCCTGCTAGTCTAATCTATTTATGGTATTAACAGTTATTGCCTTATAAACTAGGTCTAAATAATAATAAAATTATTAGTATGCTCGACAAAAACATAGCGGAATACCGGTACCGGTACCGTACCGTATTTTTATAACGTATTGTAATTAGGCCTATATTCACCATTTTCAAAGCTTATACAAAACATGTCATGGTAATTGTGGAATACAAAGAACTTACAAACTACAACAGACCTATTGGTCCTTAGGGGAAGTTTGTATATCTACACTCGCCCACCTTCCCTTTGCTAGTAATGTAAGCCCCTTTCACACGTACTGATACACGTATTTGGTCGCGACTGCACCCGATTTTGCAATCTTCTAATTCATTTTTGGCAAAAAAAAGAGGACAGTCGGGACCTATAATCGTGTATGTGTGAAAGCCCCTTAATATAACCTACGCCTATTTTTGTAGGTGTGGTAATCCCGACACTGACTTACGGAAGCGAAGCATGGACGTTGGTTGAGAGACTCAGACCAAGAGTGAGAGCAGTGGAAATGAATTACTTAAGGAGTGCGTGCGGAGTTACATGGAGGGATAGACAGACTAATGAGGAAGTAAGAAGGAGGTGTGGTGTGGAGGTAGATGTGCTGGAAAGTGTGAAAAGGAACAACTTGAGATGGTTCGGCCATATGGAACGTATGGAAAGCGAGAGAATGACTAAGAGGGTGTACGAGAGCGAGGTGGAGGGACAGAGGGGGAGAGGTAGACCGAATATGAGGTGGAAGGATGGAGTGAGGAAGTACATGAACGAAGGCGGTGCTGGTTGGGGGGTGGGGCGTCGACTGACTGGGGACAGAGGTGCATGGGGGCGGTTCGTTCGTGGCCACCCCTTCGGGGATCACGGCGTCAGGCAATAGATAGATAGATAGATAGCCTATTTTTGTTTGACTATGCCGGGCGCCCCAATATCTACCATGCCCAAACCTGTTTGCAAAGCCCTAGAACTGTTGTTTACCCAGGCCGCCTCGTCAGTGTGTGTGTGTGTTTTTTTTTTTTTTTTATCCCTCTTTTTCTTTCCTTTTTATTCACAGGGGAAAGGGTCAGCACTCACTTCCCGCTGAGCAACATCTGGTTTAGAGGTGCGAGAAAATGCCATCCTGGGTTAACGGACGGCCGTGTTTTCAGAGTATAATAATAGTCATCCCCTCGTACGTGAGGTTTTCGGCATTCTTGAACTCGTGTTTGTTTTTCTGCCGCACTTCTAAATTGAAATACTTGAAGATTCTTAATTTATCCGTCTTGTTGCTTATTCTACTTCCCCTAATGGAAGATTCTTAATGTTACCGTCTGGTTGCTTATTCATTCTACTTCCACTAGGCTAATTACATTTGGTCTTTTCCACTTCCTTCCCGAGGCAGTAGGTTAGGACACGGCTGATAAACGTTGTTATTTAAGCTCGGTACGGCACTGGAGATCGGGGTGTGTTAGCGGAAATAGCGACAGTGATAAATTGTGAGTCTCTTTTGGAAGTGACACGTGAGCTAAAGACCTGAAGGTGCGTGTTCCACAAATAGCCAGAATTGGGTGAGTGATGTACCGGTAGTTGAGTTACGCAGACGGGGACAGCTGAAACCCTTGCTTTTTCATCCATCTTGTACTTCCCTTGTCATGCTTTCAACTCTTTTTTTTTTGTTTAGCTGTGTTTGTTTTGTGTTTACCTGTGTTTGTGTGTAGCTATTTTCACATATATCAGCTTGGGAAGAGCTAGAGTTGGATAGGTCAGTGCATTTATTATTGATGAAAGAGTGTTTGGCAAGTCGAAGGATAGATTTGGATTGATTCCGGGCAGAAACATAGGAAGAATAAGATTATTGATTTTTTTTTTAAAGGCATCGGTACCGTTTGAATGCTTCCTCCTTAATGCACACAGCAGTAGAACAAGCGTGATTAAAGAAAGATTTGTTTGCATTAGTCTGAGAGAAAGACAGTGGAATGTATGCCTTCATGACCAATAGGATTACCTCGCTAATATAATGAGTTCAGCACTCTCCGAGTCCCCGGCCACGGAAATGAAAAATCGTTCCTTGGGAAATCAAAGAAGTATTGCCGGAGAGCCTCCCAATCAGCAGCGCCAAAGTGCCACAAGCGCCGCCGGCTGGGAGGATCGGGTGGCCGTACTGGAGAGATAGAACAGGAGCCCAAAGGAGAGAAAAGATCGACAGTATAAGAAGAAGGGTTAAAAGTTAGAAACAAGTCAAGAATGTTGGGCCGATCTCCGAAGCGATCCGGGATACGGGTGGGTTGCTGAACCAACTACTCTAGGTCATTTAGGATAGAAAAGATGTAGGCTTGTTCACCAGGTTGGTCAGTAGTGTGAGAGGAGAGCCATTGGCGGTGGTGAAGATTGAAATGTCCTAAGATGGAGATTTCTGAGAAAGGGGAGATGTATAGAATGTGTTCCGCTTTATAGCTTAGATAGTCAAAAAAATTGGGAAAGTCGGTAGAGTTAGGGGAAAGATAGACAGCACAGAAACATTTAGTCTGAGAGTGACAGGATAGTTTGAGCCATAAAGTTGAGAATTCAGAGGAGTCAAAATCGGGAACACGCGAGCAAGTGAGTTTGTTGTTCATGTATACACAACATCCGCCTTTGGCTTTATAACTAAGATAGAGAAAGTAGGAGGATACAGAGAAGTGGCTGCTGGTAGTTGCTTTAGACACCTGAGTTTCAGTGAGGAAAAGAAGATCAGGTTTGTAGGAGACGAGATAGTGTTCTACAGAGGAAAACATAGAGGAAAGGCCGCGAATGTTGCAAAAGTTGATAGTAAGAGTTACAGGCCGTGGTTCAGAGCATTTAGAGGGGTCGTCAGGGGAGGAAGGTTGGGCGGGCGTGTGGGCATTTATGCCCCCCCCCCCCCCCCCCCCCACCCCCATGGTGTGCATGTTTAGTGTGGTGAAGTAGATAGGAGGAGGAGGTGCCTAGTCTAAATGTAACTGTGCACTTACTTAATACTTACAGTCCCTCCCATTTCGCGATTTAATTAGTCTAGCCAAACCAGCGCCAAAAGTGAATTTCGCCAAATGCGAATAGTACTTTAAATGGAAAAATTATCCATTAGTCTTGGACGAGGCCTGAGTTCACCCTTTTGACCTCCATTTTCATACTTTAACTGCTTAAAAGCAAAGACATTATACAGTGACACTCCTATAACCGAACTATATGGGCCATGGCCAGTTTGGTCACAGGAAGTATAGGGCTAGGCCTACACAGAGTTAATTATTTGTGTCATTATTATTAGGTTATTAGTCCTTTAACTATTTATTTGTCTTTATTATTATATTGGCAACATACCTTCATACCAGGGGTCATAAATATATCCAAATAAGTCCTGTGGGACTGAAATAGCTATTATTGGACAAGAAAAATATTCGGATCAGTCCTCTACTGTAACATCAACAACAATGTGTCGCAGTCGGCAGTGTGCAGTACTGCCAATACTTATAGCGACTTCCGCTAGATCTAGCGACCTTTACTCCGATCTAGCAGCAATGATTTACACTAGCGGTTTGTATTTAAACTTTCGTTTTGAAATTTCAGAACAATTTCGAAGTGTTATTATATGGATTTTGCCAATTCATATTTCTAGTGGTAGGCCTATTTATCATGGCTTACATCTAACAGTACTGCCAATACGTACGGTATAGCGACTTCCGCTAGATCTAGAGATCTTTCGATCTAGCAGCAATTATTTACACTTCAAACGTTTGTTTTGAAATTTCAGAACAATTTTGAAGTGATATTATATGGATTTTGCCAATTTATATTTCTAGTGGCATTTATCATGTCCTACATCTAACAATAATATTATATGCTAGCGGATTTAACTTCAATTGGTAACCCTCTCGCTCGAGTCGGCTCGAAGAAAATCGATAATGGTGGCACTTTAATAAACCGGTGGTAAACAAAACCGCATGCGTATCGGTTTGGTCAAGATTACTCGGTTTATATAAGTTTATTATGAAATATAATTTAGTATTATGGTAAGTTGGCTACCTACTATTATGTTTATAAAATATAATAAGTAATGGTAAGTAAATTATTGTATAGGCCTATCGGCGATTTCAGTCACTCAGATTCTTGGCGCCAAAAGTGAATTAGAAGCGCCAAATTCGGATTCTGGTACCATATCTAACCTATCGCCAAGCTGAAACTCGCCAAATGCGAGGGACCACTTATGTAGTAATGATGACTAAAAAGAAAGGAAATTAAACAAAAAATACACCTACCTATGTTCACCTACAATATGTTGAGTTCGCCACTCTGCTAGTGGCACCGAGGAGTGCACCGCCCTTCATTGTTGTTTGAGAATTGGTGCAGCAGAATTTTCAAAGGGGCGGAGTGTTCCCCTGCGAAGATGGGCTCGTCTGGCATTATTTTCAGCTCGACATAGAGGGCTCTCAGAAATTGACATGAAGTTGTGGCGTTTTGGCCATTTTATCACTTCCAAGGACATAATCAGATCTGTGTACCCTAAATTTAACTGTGTAGCCTATATTTAGTACGGTATTGATGTTTCTATTTGTGCCTCACCTACACAGAGTAATCCAGCTAACTCTCGCAAACACTTTCTCCCATTATTATGTTCCTTCCAACAACCAACTATACTCCTAAAATCGATTAATGAAATTTACAAACACATGTGGCAGTCCGTGGATTCGAATCCAGGATGCTCACACCGAAAATCAACACCTTATGCATCGCACCACGAAGACAGTTAAAGAATGGTGGACACTGCCTACGATTTATTATGCAACTTCGAATCCTGCATATCAATCTAAGCATGTACACACATCCCAACTGCAACTCACGTAGGCTATGCATATGTGAATGGAAAGAGCAATTAATGGGGCCTTAACCACTAGGGAAGTCCTCTCGATAAATTACCCCTGAACCAATATCAATTATTATGTTCCTTCCAACAACCAACTATACTCCTAAAATCGATTAATGAAATTTACAAACATCAGAGTAATCCAGCTAACTCTCGCAAACACTTTCTCCCATTAATTTCACTACATTTATCAAGCACATCACACTTCTTTCCAACACATCTAAATTACCTCTAACATACGATACCTTGATTTTGGCTGCCTATTACTCTTTCAACTTTGGGGGGGGGGGGCGCACGTGTTCCAGGCAGCTTTGCCTTTTGTCTCCTTCATTCACATAGAAGAGACAGATAAATAGAGAAATGAAAAACAGGAATAGGTTTCTCGTTTTACACCCTGTTCAGTCGTGCACGTCACACAAAGATTCGTGGGATTGGGAAACATTACTCCTTACTTTCCAATCGTATATCGCATTCTCAGAAACCACCGAGCCAGTAATTAATTAACTTTTCGCTTTGAGTGAGTATATTTTGTTTTTGTTGGTTTTGGTTGCGTACCGGTACGTGAAGGTGAAGTCTTGTAAGCGGGTGAGTAATAGTCTTTTTTCCCAGTTGACGGTAAACTGCCATGTCTCCATCTTGTTTACTCGGTTTATTACGACGATTTTGAAGCGAAATATGTTGTTACTTATGCACACTTGGTATTTCTATGATGCAAAGACACCCTAGTTTCGTATTTCGTCTATTGAGTAACGATAAATCAGTGGCTAAAGGATTCAGTTTACCATCAGCTTGGAGAAGTGGTGGAGGTGGATGAGGATGTCGGCTGCAGCCGCCTTGCCCTAAGGGATGGTCGACCAGTGGTGAGCACGCTCACGTGTGAATCTGCAAGACCCGGGATCGAATCCCTGCCACGGCGGACATTTAGTGGGTGTGGTAGTACGTCCTAGCATGTTTCACATGCTCGCACCCAGTCAGGGGACATCCTGACGACGTATACAGACTAAACACACATAACAAAGCCACTCCAACAGCTTCCTCTCTCTCCAACACCCCTTCTCCCCTCTCAACACTCTTCTCTGAGCTAGTGCCGATACAAATGGCCAGTCCTGTATAGAATCGTGAGGTTCAGAGTCGTAAAGATTCCAGGACGAGCTCCATAGAAACTGAACTGACTGAACTGACCAAGTTTGTGGTTGCAATCCATTAATTTCTCCCCACTGTTGCTGTCATAGGCGTCTTCTCACCCATTAATTTTGTTTCATTTTTTCCCCCCGGTGTTGGTGTGATCTGGGCTATCTATGGACCTTGGGCTAGGCCACCAAGAGGGGTAGAGGGACGGGCGTCATCCATCATGCTGGGCTGGGACTGTCACATGGGGCCACTAAAGAGAGAGAGAGAGAGGAGTGGAAGGGACGTGTTTAGTGAGTTCAAGGCCTATCATGACTACCTAAAGGGGTTATTGTACTCGGCTTTACATTGGCTGACATTCGTAGCTTTCATTCCAGACGCGAAATAGTTGATAATACAAGTCCAAGGTCCGCGTGGCCATGTTAAATTCCAAGGCGCGTGGCGCGACGTACAGGACGAAATTTACAAAAAGGCTACGTTACGGCCTAAAGGGTTGGGGGCAACCCTGCCTACACGCTTGCAACCCTGATAATAGATCAGAAAGGTTAAGCAACGTAAGGTCTGGTCAGTAGTTGGATGGGTGACCGCGCCTGGTACCAGCACAGCAGTTGCTGGGTGGGTGATTGCACCCGGTACCGACATTGACCAGATGTTGCCCTAGGGGTGGGTGAAATTTCCCTGGCTTGCCACCAGGGTTCAAGTAGCCCAGGAGTGTTGAACAAACTCCATTCCCTGTCAGTTCCGTCTCACTCAGACGAAAATGAGTACCTGGATTCATGGTGGCTAAAATGAATTCAGGGGCCTGATTGGTGGCTTCCTACAACCAATCAACACACGAGACTGAGAACTTGGTTAGCCACCAGGATTGCTCAGTGGCCATTGGGCAGGCCTTCTCTCGTGTTCGCCTCGTCCCACCCATACGTTAAACTGGGTACCTGGAGTGTAAAATCGGCCTTCGCGTAGGTCGTATCACTAGGGTAAATTTGATTACTTGCCTCACCTTTACTATATACTTCCGTTCCGCCTAAAGGATACATCAGAGTATATGCATGAGAAAAATCATTAAATTTTAATTCTGTAATATGTGAATTTTCAATATGCGTCGTCCTAACAAGAAGTCCTAAGAAGAAGAAGAAGAAGAACAGCAACAACGACATGAGTAGCAACTAGAGGTCCTTCGCTTCGCACGCGGACCTATACGGTGAATGATATCTACTAACCGTTATGAACGGTTTCGTTTGACAATTAAATACTCATCACAAGTAATTAATCATAAATGCTTCAAACATTTCTGCACGATTAACTCCATCAGCACGACGACGCATTTTTACCTTTGCTTCTGGCTATAATTATACGATTTTATACAGTTTAATAAAAGACCTATATATGTCATGCAGAGAGTTTACTGAGATCGTATTTAGTAAACCCCTTTGAGCCCTAGAGGCAGATTATAAGCTAAAGAAAATCGTCTAATGGTAACCAGAATATGATGAAAACTACGTCATCGTGCTGAATGTCGGAAATACAGTTGGGCTACTGATAATTGACGCACAACGAATTCAGTCTAAATAGGCATACACTTTAGTGCTCAGTGTAAAATAACTTTATAAAACCCCTTCAACACTATGACGCATTTTTACCTTTGATTCTGGCTTCAATTAGACGATGTTATGCAGTTTAAGATGAACCTATGTTATTAAGAGGGTTTGTTGAGATCGTATTAAACTATTTGAATCATAGAGGTAGATTATAAACTAACAAAATGTTCTAATGGTAACCAGCATATGATAAACATCAAAGAAACTACTAACTATAATTAGTGTGGCGTGGTTTAATTAACTGCCCAAGTAAAGTATCTCAAGTAATTTCCGTTTCCTGTGTATTGCTGATAAAGACTTCAATATTATCTCTCCGTACAACTGTCCTCCCCCCCCCCCCCCCCCCCCCCCTTGTGACTCTCGTACCACGTGTCGTCTGCCTTCCTTCCGCCCCCCAAAAAATAACAGACTTGCGCATTTCAGTCGGTATTTATCGGTTTGCTTCCAATGCAAAATACTTCACAAATAGGCCTGCAACAAGAGTGATATGTTTATAGTAAAGAAAAATAATAATGTAAAATGAGAACTCACTTAGCCCTCTCTATCATGATAATTAATTAGAGTATAGCTACATTATTCTCTCTCTCTGTGAGTGTGTGTGTGTGTGTGTGTGTTTCTGTGCATAGAAGAGCTACTCAATCACAAGACAGCTGGATAAATTGACAAATGATAACAGATATACCGGTACAGTAGGTGGAAAGTGTAATGGCGAAATGTTACCAGTTACCGGTCTTTGTATTATCATATATATATATACAGTATATATAAATATATGCAGAAATATATTACGGAATGATCATAATTATAAATTCTATGACCATCACAATTGAATACCGTACGTAATTTTGTGCATAACAAATTACCAGAACGCACTAAATCTAGTTTCTCAAAACGTTACTAAAGACATAGCTTCCCAATAATTGACTTGCTATATTTGTATTGACGTTGGATAATGTATGTATGTATGTATGTATGTATGTATATATATATATATATATATATATATATATATATATATATATATATAGATAGATAGATAGATAGAAAAGGATATATACTGACAGTTTACACAATTCAAACAGGTCTCATAAAATTACTACGGTACGGTAACTACTGTAGTACCTAGTCATTTGACAGTTCCATGTTATTGGGAGCATATTAAAAAATAAGGGAGGCTGACGATGGTTGAAATGAGGCTGGGATAAAGACATACAAAAAGCCTAAAAGAAGGGGAGGCCCGGGGTAAGAAAGAGAGCAGCCAGGCGGAAGACCGTAGACCCTGGGATTTTGTTTATGCTGGGGTCACACATTCACGTATATTGCTCCCGTCAGCTCCCGTCTTTTGTAAACGAAGGTATATTGGTAGTTGGCAACCGATTACGTAAAACGTAAGGGCATAATACGCAAAACGTAAATGAAATTGCGGCCAGTCCGGGGGGGGGGGGGTACTCACGCAGCCATGCGAGTAGAAACGAGTAGCCCACGTTGGTCGGGAATGTTGTGGGTGCGGCCGAGGCCGCGCGGTTGTTGATTCGATTGGAATCAAATACATGGCTCGCCCTCACGTATGTCAAAAGACGGGAAAGCTTACGACCGACCGGGCCACCACGGCCGTCTGACGGAGCAGCCCCGTAAGACGTAGCAGCTCGCCTGGTCAAACGTAAGCTGCTCCCATCAATCGTAAAATATTCCCATCAAACGGGAAAGTTTACGTTAGTCAGGCCGCATCTGGCAGAACCGCCGCACTGCGGGTTGGCGGGAAGACGCGGCACCGTTGTACGGGGGGACAACGGGACCAGCGGGGGACACTCCCGTCACACCTCTCACCACACCGGAGCAGCAACCAACAAGCCACCCTCTGCACCCTGCCGAAAACAAATCGTAGCAGCGAAACGACTGCACCTATGGCTTTCATATTTTTACCACATGTACCTTACCCTTTAGGCTCCCCACCACAAAAATCCCAAAT
Organism: Paralithodes platypus; assembly: GCA_032716605.1. Taxonomy (NCBI): domain Eukaryota; kingdom Metazoa; phylum Arthropoda; class Malacostraca; order Decapoda; family Lithodidae; genus Paralithodes; species Paralithodes platypus. The sequence continues at coordinate 26,120,991 of CM064575.1, read as the reverse complement.
CCCTCCTCCAACCCACTCGCTGACTGTCGGTCCCGTCAGAAGGAAAAAAAAGGAAAATCTGTGGCGGCGAAACGACTGCACCAATCTGTTCCATATTTGTGTGACAAGTCTCTTACCCTTCTGCCTTCCCCCCACCACACCCCCAACCGCCTCCCAACACCCACTTCTAGCGTATCTGTACGAAGAAAAGGAAAAAAAGGAAAATCCGTGGTGGCGAAACTACCTCACCAATCGGCTTCATATGTGTAACACAAGTCAATTACCCTTCTACCTTCCCCCAACCAACCCCAAAACCACCCTCCCACCACCCTCCCACCCATACATTCCGATACCATAAAAGTCTCTGTAGTCTATAGTGTCTTTTCAGCTACTTTCGGGACCATCGGGGACCTAATTTCTGGCGAGGGGAGTGTTTTTTTTACCATTATCCTTCCTTTCTCTCCCAACTTAATAGATTTAGCCCCCCCCCCCCCCCCCATAAAAAAAAACAAAAATCTGGCACTGGCAGAAGCTCACCGTCAAAATTGGCTGGCACTCAGCGGTTAAAGGTTACAAGGATGAATGGTCTCTCCTCTTAGGGAGTTCACAAAATTGAACTCCTCCAGGATGAATTCCGCGATGTTGTTCATGGTGCCGATGAAGGACTGGGAATGGGAATGTTTTTTTATTCCCCTAGCGGGGGAAGGTAGAGGTTTTGGTCAGGAAGATAAAGTAGGAAATTTTGAAATAAAGTAGTAGATTAAAAGTTAGTGGGCATACCACCTTGCTTTGTTGATGGTAGGGCCAATTTTATTATTATTATTTTTTTTCTTTATTCATTTGTTTGTTTTTTGTCAAATCATTTTAGTTCATGTGTTCCTGGCGATGTTTGGTCAGGAACTTGTTGATGTTGATAGACGATGATGGTGGTTTTCGGGGATTCTGGCGGTGTTTAGGGGGGTCCATGGTGTGTGTGAGGATCCCCCAGGTATTCTGCCGTGTCCCAGGTACTTGTTGTTGTTGTTCTGCCGTGTCCCAGGTTATGGTGTGTGGTGGTGACAGTTAGCGGTGTTTTGCTTGGCTGGTTGATGTTTTGGTGTTTTCTGGAGGCGGTGTTCTGCTCGACTGGCGATGGACTGCCACTGAGATGAAGGAAGAGGTACTCTGTTGAAGGTGAGGTCCGCTGATGGTGTTCCGGGGGCTCAGGCAAAAGGAGGGCACACGAAATTCTGTGTGGGACCCCGGTGGAAATGCCCAAGTCCCCAATTTCAACATCACCCAGCCATCTTCAAAGCTCCTCCACCAGCCTCAGCCTCTCCATACTCCTATGGAAGAGACTCCACGATCTTCTAGAGGGTCTCAGCTGGTGTTGCAGGAATGGTGGTGGAGGAATGTGATGGAATCTCCATTCCTGCCCTTTTGTAGTTCCCAGATTCCAACCCAAACCTACGTGGTAGACAAAGACTGTCTTTGTCTGTGTTTGGTCAGACGGGGTGTGCCTACGATTGGCCGGAACCGGTCCAGGTACGACCTAACAAATCCCAAGACGTGCGGCCTCAGCTACGCCGGTCTTGTGGGGGCGTGGCATGGGCGTGGCCTGTGTTCCCGCAAATCGGGCAGCCCATGAGGTCGAACGGGGCTATGCTTACGCACGTCGCAAACACGTACGTAGTTTAATACGACTCCACCTAATCAACATATTATCATCCATTTCATAATATCTGTTATAGTTAATATAAAAATGTAAATATGAAGATAAATAATCACAAATACACGTGATTAATACATTTCTTGTACTCACTATGCAAATTAATTGTGTTGTCCTAACACGATGATTGAACACACAATCTTTTGACTTCATTAGAATATTATAAGATTTATTGTTTGATTGACCATGTTATATAAAGGGTGTATTGAAACTACTTTTACAGACTATGACAAACACATTATAAAATGGAAAATAAACATATATTGTTGTATCACATTTTTCCCATAAATGTGTTATTTTAGAGATAAATGGCTTTTTAGAAATGTAGCAAAACAGGGTTACAAGTAAAGCACTAAATTATTAATACATGATAAACCAATTTATTATCGACTTAGCTAAAGGTAAAGCATGGGTTTACCTATTCACACATTAGTAATTACGAAATAAAAGTATCTTAGCATGTGGTGATGATATTATGTGGTTAGCAGAAAAATACTAATTATTAGCAACATATTAGCGTAAACAAAATATGTAACATTTGTAACTCTGGTCATGGGACATAATGCTGATGCCCAAGTCTGGGTCGGGTATCCGAACGAAGCAGAAGGTAATTCACTCGTTTATAAAACGTAGTTTTATTGGGGGCTGATCGTTTTCGCGCAATTGTTTCATATTTAATAAAGATAGTATACTGCATGTACAGTTATGTTCAGGAATGAAGAGTCATCGAGCAATATGAAAAGTTATAGGAGTCAAATGTTACATACCGTACAATTGTGACCACGCATACCTGACCAAACATGCATGTTATAAAATAGTGAGGTTAAAGAAAATTAATGACATACACAGACATACATACACACACACACAGACATACATACACACACACACATAAACCTCTCATTTCCATGATTATGTATGGTAAATAAAATAAGCGTGACAAAGGGAGACGTGTGTTTGTGTGTGTGTGTGTGTGAAGTGAAGTTTCCTTAATCATTGCTCATTGTCTCGATTATAACGTCATCGACTATTACTGACAATATTGGTGTGTAACAGTTGTACTGTACTGTACTAATAATAGATTAGATATTTGGAAAACAGGCATGATATCATGTCCACGCCGATAATTCGATATTTGAGCAGATTCGAGTGAAATCCGAAGCTTCATAAAACGCCTCGAATAATTTCTCAAAACTGTATTACATCACTTGGTGGGAATTATACAGTATTTGTTTCAATTCAACTTCTTATTACACTGTAATGACCATGTACAGTCACGAGCATAAATACTTCGAGACCAACCAAATAATTTTCGCCCCTTTGTTTCCAAAGGTATTGCAAAACTTTGTATTCAAACTCACAATTATTTCTGTATTTCATTCTAGCTACCAGCAAACGATTTTATTCAGCTTAGTATAAACCCCTAGTGATGAAGGAGTTGACGTTATCTGGTTGATGTCGCAGCATTTATGCTCGTGACTGTACAGCAGTGGTAATTAATTCTGATCGATTTAGAAGTGTCGAACTGATTAGAAGAACCTCTGAAATTCAAATACCAAGTATAAATTAGTTAGGAGATTCAATTCAACCCGAGACCGCTTCGAATATGTTTGTAACTAAATAAATGTTCACAACTGTACAATACATTAAATAACATTAGGCAATAACTTCGTAATGCCCCCATTTTGTGGTTCTATTTATCATTCAACATTGGTAATAATTACTAACATATGACAGTAATATCTGCAGACCACTTGAAGATCGTAATATGTTTCATCCAAGATACCTTCGGTGTTTCCTATGTTGAAAGAAAGATACATAAATGTTTGATATTAACAGAAAATAATTTTAGTTGTAAACGGTTTATAAAGGGAATATAAATTACATTATGTCCACCCGAAAACTAATTATGTTTATAATTCAACATTCCTGGGCATAAACTAGGAGATTGGGGGGAGGAAGGGGGGGGGGGGGAGAGGAAGGGGGAGACCAATGCCAGTGTTCGGCTTATAGCACATGCTTGGACGACACTCATTATTTTACTGTATATCCTGTAAATCATTAATGCTTAATTATTTTATATTTAATTATAGAATCAAGTGAACTTGTTTTTTTAATCTGTACTTAGCACTTGCAGTCTGTAAGTGTTGTTTCAATACACCCTCTATATACCGGAGACCCTGGGATTGGGATTAGTTTGTTTGTCCTACCTCTCCCATTGATGAGACAAATATTTGGACATGTATGTATGTAGCATATGTATGTATGTATGTGTGTATGTAAACACTCAGGCACATACCCCATAGCTGGGGGTGGCCGACTCAAGACAAAGTTCGAACAGAAACAACATGAAATATAAATATAAGTTCACATATAGTCTATCTACAGAAAGTCGCCCAGAAGGCCCAGAAACAAAACGCACACACACACACACACACACACATACAGTATATGGATATCCACTAAGCAGCATATTATTTCCCATTGAATATTTATAGTTGTTGATAACATGTGTAAATATGATATTGGAATAAAGAGCCGTCCTAACACGATGATTGAACACACAATCTATTAAATACATTTAGAAATATATTATAAGAATTAGTATTTAATTTATTTGATTGTCAATCCTGTATATACCAGTAAAAATAAAAAAATATAAAATAAAATATATATATACAGTATACAGTATATATACTGTATATATATATACGGTATATATATATATATATATATATATATATACCGGTATATATACAGTATATATATATATATATATATATAGGCTATATAAATAAGATACCGAGAGCAAACATGAACTCCATTATCATTGTTTATTGATTAAGCTTTTGACAATATTTCGAACACTTCTCTGTTCATCATCAGGTGAAATACCAACGATCCCAAAAAAACAAACATGATATCTGTTAAAACGTTGTATTTAATACGTGGATCTATTTAAACAAGTTTAATGTGACAATTCTACATAATACTTTATTTAAAACTGCTAGAAATATTAGTTAATAGGCCTAATTGAAAACAATACAAGATTTACATGAATATTACATAATCCTAACTTCATAAACCTGAACATGTAATATAAAATAGCATGCAACATACCAAAAAACTTAAGATATTGGCTAAACTCAGAAACAAGAACGATACTTTCATTGGGGAGAAATATTTCATAGAAAAACTCAAACCGAACCTAAACTCAGTGCTCAGGTAGTTGATAGCTTGAGGCTAATAGGATCCCTTGCTATATATAATGTACTTTAGTCAGTTAATCTAGTTAGTTCTCCCGGAATAGTCGTAAGGTGCAGGTCGTAATGATATGTTGCATGTTATTTTATATTACATGTTCAGGTTTATGAAGTTAGGATTATGTAATATTCATGTAAATCTTGTATTGTTTTCAATTATTAACAAATAGTTCTAGCAGTTTTAAGTAAATTATTATGTAGAATTGTCACATTAAACTTGTTTAAATAGATCCATGTATTAAATACAAAGTGTTAACAGATACCGGTATCATGTTTGTTTTTTAGGATCGTTGGTTTCACCTGATGATGAACAGAGAAGTGTTCGAAATATTGTCAAAAGCTTAATCAATAAACAATGATAATGGAGTTGATGTTTGCTCTCGTCATCTTATTTATTCTCAAGATCCGGTACCTTAGCGGCCAACCTACTATTGATATTATATATATATATATATATGAAATGGCCGGGCTCAAGCGTGTACCAGAGGAAACGATACACCGAATAGCCAGCATTCAATATAACCTCCTCGAAGCCAAAAGGACAGAAGAGACAAGGAAGGACACCCCAAATACCACAGTTACCCCTCTCCAGCCAACCTCATCTGCCGCAGTTACCCATCTCCATTCGTGCTCTTTCATGCCCACAGCCTTATAGGGGACTGGAGGGCATCCACCACCAATCACAACCAGACTGGGAGAGCCAATTACAACCCTCCTTTTACGTGGCCTCCACCAGTAGAAATACACCTTCTGCAGTCCAGCCCAATCTGGATTACACCGAGAGATTGTTTATGCAATCCGCCCACCAATGACCTGAATGTTATAGGAACAAATGGGACTAGCATCTACCCTGCAAGACTCTGCTTGTGACGGTACAAGTAGAGTTTCATATGGAGTCCTCAGCAAAGAGTTATAACCCCCGAAGGACCATCAGAGGAATGAAGGTTATAAGTAAGTTAATTAAATTATAGCAACATACGGCCTCACCAATGCTACATGTAATATTAAGATGATACCTTGGAGATAGGCCCATGTATTTCTGTCTTATTTCCAAGGCTAGGATTGATATGTACCTTGCAACAGCCAACTTACCCTTTTTCTTCATAGCCCTATAACCCCGAAAAACTTGACTCAAGAGTCACAAATAATTTAGCATAGTACTTCAGAAAATCCTGAATAATGTATGCAAACTACACCTCCCTAAAGTCTTCCACCCTCAGGCTCAGACTTCCATGGCAAAGTGTCTAGGTTTGCCCCAGCCTACCCTCCCGCCCCTCGAGAGTACCTCCTGAAGTACCACCTGCTGTGTTACTGCCCATCTGTTGCCTGACGCTCTGGACCTAAGGCCCCTGCTCGAGTGATGTTAACCCTCTCACGACCATATGACGCAGAGGTTGCCAGATTAGCAATAAGAAATGGAGTTCTCTCACTCTTATAATTACCATACCTCTCCAAAATTAGTTTTCTGCCCACAGCTAACTCAAAGACAACTGCAGAGGTTAAAGTAACTAAACTAAAGGTTTCTAAATACCCCTGATGGTAACAAAGGCTTTAAAGTATCCCAAATAGGCTCAAAATTGCGTCAAGAACGTGAGAGGGTTAACAGCCCTGAAGAGCTGTCCTCTACCCTCACTCCCGGCCGGCCAGACCTATACTCTCGACCCCCTGCCCTCCAACTACTTAAGTGTTTCTGTGTTTCTTTTGTTGGCTATTGTTATTGAGGTATTGATTACGTAAATATGTGAAGGGTGCTTTATACTTATGCAATTGTGATCTGTGTCCAAGATCCCGTATGTCCGTGATAAAGTCATCCTTCTGAACTTGTACTACACTGTGTTAACTTTGCCATTCAGTCTTGACCTATGTTAAGACCTGTTTGCCTTTTATATAATCACGCATACGTTATATACATCGTGTTTAATTAATTTCGTACAGACCACACGCTCGCAGATTTACTAACTTTATGTTTTATGATTTATTATTCGTGAGTTGAAGTCGCAGTGTATTCTCTTATCGCTATTTTACCTAAGACCTACGCCCGATTTGCCAACGAGTTCATAGAGTAATTCCTTTATTAATTCCCATACTTTATCTTACTCATCATATGTGAAGTTATTTTATGAACGTTAATTTCTGTTCCGATGATTATTGATGTAGTGATATTCGAGTTTAATGTTTAGGAATTCTTCCACATAAAATTCATATTGCAGTTATATACATCCACTCAACATACACTAATATTGCAGTTATATACATCCACTCAACATACACTAATATTGCAGTTATATACATCCACTCAACATACACTAATATTGCAGTTATATACATCCACTCAACATACACTAATATTGCAGTTATATACATCCACTCAACATACACTAATATTGCAGTTATATACATCCACTCAACATACACTAATATTGCAGTTATATACATCCACTCAACATACACTAATATTGCAGTTATATACATCCACTCAACATACACTAATATTGCAGTTATATACATCCACTCAACATACACTAATATTGCAGTTATATACATCCACTCAACATACACTAATATTGCAGTTATATACATCCACTCAACATACACTAATATTGCAGTTATATACATCCACTCAACATACACTAATATTGCAGTTATATACATCCACTCAACATACACTAATATTGCAGTTATATACATCCACTCAACATACACTAATTGTGCCTGTGTATTTCTATTCCCGTCGTTCTGCTAACTTGTTCAGATTCGATCACTGATACTGATTTATAAGTATTATTGAGTAGGACTTCGTCGCCTACGCCCCAGTTATTATTAACTATAGTTATTACCACTGTTTCTGCTAACTTGTTCAGACTCAAACACTGATACTGATTTTAGTATTACTGAGCATAACTTAGTCGTATGCGCCCCAGTTATTATTAACTACTTTTGATATTCATTACCTTCATACGTATATATCGTATTAATTACTCTTGAACAGATTCACGTATACTGTGTAAAGTAGAGTTAATTATCTCCCCTTTGAATTGTGTAATTTAAACATTCTCGGTTTGCTGGATTATATATACCGGTATATATATATTAATACGAATTCCTAAGCTTGTCTCGTTATCTTAGCATACGATCACTTAATATAAATACTTGATAAAATATAAATTCATCTTCTCCGAGATTTAATACATCTCATTTATTCCAAATAATATTCCCTATCCATTCATATTAATTATATTATTATTGAACTCGCACTAAAAATAGAGTTGCATTAAGTCTAAACTTCTATCTCACTAACGCAGTCCAGCTAGTGACCTGACAGATGACCCCTACCTGAGGTCAATTATCTACGGTCAATATGTAAGCCTCACCTAGAGCACACCGTGGGACTCACCGGACGTAAAGGGAGTCAATATTTGTAAACATCAACTCGCTCTAACTTAGAAACACTACACAAACACCTGGACCTGTTCCTCATGCCCCTCCCTCTCCCAGTCAAATCCCTCACCTAAAACCCGTCCACCTCTCCTCCCCAACCCCCCTAACCTTCCCATATCATCCACTCCCCCCCCTAAAACCCGTCCACCTCTCCTCCCTAACCCATCTAACCTTCCCATACCATCCACATCCTCAACTCAACACACCACACCCCATCCTAATCCATTCCAACCCCCATCTCCTGCTCCCCAATCCCCCCCCCCCCCTCACCCACCCCCCACCTCCCCTCCCTCACCCCCCTCTCACCCCCCCCCCATCCTCATGCAGCAGCACCCAACATACATTGTGCACATAACATTAACATTCTTCAACTGAACATAGATGGCATCAACACAAAGAAACACGAACTCTCACACTTCATCAAACAACACAACATACACATTGCCATCTTACAAGAAACAAAACTCCGCACAACACAAAAAACACACACATTTCATAATTTCACCACCATCAGACAAGACCGGGCTGTCGGCGGGGGCGGTGGACTCATCACCCTGGTGCACAAAGAAATATCATACATTGTAACCAGTGTACAAACCAAATCCCTTCTCCCCCCAAATGATAACACAACAGAAATACAGTCAATTAAAATACACACTGGCAACAACTCCAACATAACCATCCTAAACACATACATCCCTCCCCAAACTTCCCCTACAGTACCAAATGAATACAGACCACACTTACAACACATCACAAACACCCCACACACCCCACACATCATCCTGGGTGGTGACTTCAACGCCAAGACGTCGGCCTGGTTTGTCGACAACCCCGACACAGACAGAGGGATGGTACTACAAAACCAAACCGATAACCTCATCATCCTTAACGACATCCATCAACATACCCATATTCCTCACCAAGCCCTCTATAACCCATCATCTCCAGACATCACCTTTTGCTCCCCAGAACTCGCCCCCACAACATCCTGGAGGGTGGTCAGAACCTTAGCCTCTGACCACCTCCGAACATTATCACCACCAAAACCAGACTCACCCCAGCTAGCCACAAACACACATACACCAATTATAAAAGAGCTAACTGGGAAGCATTCACAAATGAGACAGAATAACACTTCACAACTCTAAACAGTACACCCATCACTAACATCAACAATGCTGTACACATACTCAATAAAACTATCCAAAACGCTGACAAGAAACACATTCCAAGAGGTAACAAAAAAAGACACAACCCCAACTTCACACCAGAAATTCAAAACCTCATCAGACAACGCGACATACTGAAACACTCCCCAGCACCCCACACACAAGACATCACACAACAAATTCAAGCACTCAACACCCAAACTAACAACAAAATACAAGAACAACAAAAACTAAATTGGAATAACTTCCTACAAACACTTGATCACAAAACAAACCCCCAAAAACTCTACAAAACACTAAACAGCACACACTTTCCAACAGCAACACAACACAATCACATGCTGCAATCACAACAACAGACTCTACTCCTTCATGTAAACAACAAGCAAAAACTCTCATCAATCACTTCTCACATGTCAGTCACCTAAAACCTCACAAAGACGACCGACGTGTCATCCGACGTAAGAGACAATTCCCCACAGACCCTGACTATACACCCTTCACCAATCACCAGACAAAGCATATCATCAACAATCTCAAGCACTCACCCGCCTGTGGCCTAGACAACATAAGCAACATACACCTCAGACACCTGGGACCACAAGGCATACAAGCACTCACTAACATATCAAACTACAGCTATTCACACAACACAATACCAGACATTTGGAAGCATGGTATCATCATCATATTCCCCAAACCCAACAAAGACCCCACGCTACCCTCCTCGCACCGCCCCATCACACTCCTTTGCTCCCCCTCCAAAGTCATGGAACGCCTAGTATTACAACTAATTACACCTAACCTACCCCTAGCTCCAAACACAACATGGCTTTAGGCCACTGCACTCCACAAACACTCTTCTCACAGACCTTACACAAAGAGCTTTCGACGGCATCAACTCAGCTAGACCACCACACAGATTACTATTAGCCACACTCGACATTAGTAAAGCCTACGATGCCATCCCCCGCCACAACCTAACAAACAAAATCTACAACACAAACATGCACAACAACACAAAAAGGTGGCTGGCCAACTTCCTAGCAGGCAGATGTGCACACGTATCTTTTGCCGGTCAGTCATCTAAAATCAGAAACTTTCCAAACGGAGTCCCACAAGGATCCGTCCTATCGCCCGCACTCTTCAATCTGTACATGCACGATATAACTACACCCAATACGCCCCAAATAAACTTAGCCTCCTATGCAGATGACATAACACTCACATGCACACAACATGACCCAAAAAGAGCAACAGATCTCCTTCAACCCTATCTCAACACACTACATGGCTGGTGCACTACAAACAGACTTAATCTAGCCCCAGCCAAATCCACCGCAACCCTGCTCACAAGTTGGACAGGAGAACACGAATACATCCCTCAACTCACCATAAACAACACACCCCTAACACATACACACACACCCAAAATCCTACGAGTAACATATGATACTCATATGACATTCAAACAGCACACCACAAACATTAAAAAGAAACTGACACCCAGACTTAACGCCCTCAGGTCACTTGCTCACACAAAATTTGGACACAACAAAGAAACTACCACCACAGTATATAAACAATACATAAGATCAGTGATGGAATATGCAAGCCCAGCCTGGGCTTCTAACCTAGCTGAAACACATCATAAGACCTTACAGACTATTCAAACAAAGCCCTGATGATCATTACAGGCTGCACAGCTACTGCACCCACAGATCACCTACATCAAGAAACCAAAATCCTCAAAGTCAAAGACCATCTGGACATGAGAGGCACTCAATTCCTGGCAGCAGCCTCCACGAACCAAGACCACCCACTAAACTATATGGCAACACACCCACAGACACCAAGAAATATCAAAACAACACCCAGCACACGGTATCACACACAATTATTGTCCTCTCTCCCTCCCTGCCCACCCTGAACCAACTTCCAGAAGCACATCCATACTCATATCTCTCACCGATCCATCCACTCACTCACAGACAACACGCAGCTGCATGCACGACCTCCCGAAATCCATCCTTCCGAATCCTCCCTTCCTCGCGAGGACAGAGTCCACCTGGCCAGGCTGAGATGCGGACACCATCCAGCTCTCCTGAGCTATCAGAAGAGACTGGATGACTCCGTTGTCGACGCCTGCCCGGGATGTAACACAGCACCCCATACCATTAAACACATCATAGAAGACTGCATTTCACACAACCACTTACGCCAACAACACAATCTACACTCAATGAGAGCTCTGTGGGAAAGCCCGATCGTGGCCATGGCCTTCCTCAGGGACTCGGGGCTGTTCGGCTAGGCAGCTTAGGGAACAACAACAACTTAGTTGCTGGATATCATCCTGCACCTGAATTAATCTTTTCATTAATTACGGAAGATACGCGACCCTCATTTATTATTGCATTGAGGGCTAATAATTATTTATGTGTATTAATAGCTTTGGGTATACTTTCCTATGTTGATCCAATTCACATTAGACACTCACCTTTGCGTTGCTCTAGTATTCCTACAAACCTGATCTTCTCTTCCTCACCGAAACTCAGGTGTCTGTAGCAACATCCAGCAGCCCCTTCTCTGTATCCTCCTACTTTCTCTATCCTAGTTTCAAAGCCAAAGGCGGATGTTGTGCATATGTGCACAACAAACTCACTTGCTCTTGTGTTCCCGATGTAGACTCCTCTGAATTCTCAACTTTATGGCTCAAACTTTCCTGTCATTCTCTTACTAAATATTTCTGTGCTGTCTATCTTTCCCCTAACTCTACCAACTTTCCCAAATTCTTTGACTATCTAAACTCTACAGTGGAACACATTCTATCCATTTCTCCTTTCTCAGAAATCTCCATCTTAGGAGATTTCAACGTTCACCACCGCCAATGGCTCTCCTCTCACACTACTGATCCACCTGGTGAACAAGCCTACGTCTTTTCTATCCTAAATGACCTAGAGCAGTTAGTTCAGCAACCCACCCGTATCCCGGATCGCATCGGAGATCGGCCCAACATTCTTGACTTGTTTCTAACTTCTAACCCTTCTTCTTATACTGTCGATCTTTTCTCTCCTTTGGGCTCCTCCGACCATAAACTTATCTCTGTCACCTGTCCTATCTCTCCAGTACGGCACCCAATCCTCCTAGCCGGCGGCGCTTGTGGCACTTTGGCGCTGCCGACTGGGAGGCTCTCCGGCAGTACTTCTTTGATTTCCCATGGAATGATTTCTGCCTCCATGGCCGGGGACCCTCGGAGAGTGCTGAACGCATTACCGAGGTAATCCTATCGGGCATGGAAGCATACATTCCATTCTCTTTCTCTCAGACTAATGCTAAAAAATCTTGGTTTACTCACGCTTGTTCTACTGCTGTCCGCAATAAGGAGGAAGCATTCAAACAGTACCGTCGCCTTAAAACTCAAAACTCTCTTCTTCCTATGTTTCTGCCCGGAATCAAGCCAAATCTGTTCTTCGACTTGCCAAACACTCTTTCATCAATAATAAATGCACTGAACTATCCAACTCTAGCTCTTCCCAAGCTTTCTGGCATCTAGCCAAAAACCTCTCCAACAATTTCTCTTCCTCGTCTTTCCCTCCCCTTTCCCACTCTAATGGTACAACCATCACTTCTTCCTCTGACAAAGCTAAACTCTTCGCTCAAACTTTTGCTAGAAACTCCACCTTGGATGATTCCGGTGCTATTCCTCCCTCTCCACCCTCCTCTCTCTTACTTATGCCTAATATCCTAATCTCTTCTAAAGATGTACTTTCTACCCTCTCTGGGCTTAACACTAATAAGGCGTACGGTCCGGACGGTATTCCTCCTGTTGTTCTCAAAAACTGTACTTCCGTGCTGACTCCCTGCCTAGGCAAACTCTTTCGTCTCTGTCTATCCTCTAACGTCTTCCCTTCATGCTGGAAGTTTGCTCACATTCAACCTGTCCCAAAGGAGGGTGACCGCTCTCAAGCCTCCAACTATCGTCCAATTGCTCTCATCTCTTGTCTTTCTAAAGTTTTTGAAACTATTCTTGCTTCCAAATTTCTTAAGTATTTCTCTTCTCATAATCTGCTCTCAGATCGCCAGTATGGCTTCCTTAAGGGTCGCTCTACTGGTGATCTTCTTTCATATCTTACTAACTCCTGGTCATCCTCCTTTCGGGACTTCGGTGAGACTCTTTCTATTGCACTAGACATATCGAAAGCTTTCGATAGAGTCTGGCACAAATCTTTTATTTCTAAACTACCCTCCTTCGGTTTCTATCCTCCATCTGTGCCTTTGTCTCTAATTTCCTTTCCGGCCGTTCCATAGCCGCGGTTGTGGATGGCCATTGTTCACTTCCTCACCCTATAAACTCTGGTGTTCCTCAGGGCTCTGTCCTATCTCCTATTCTCTTTCTAATTTTTATAAATGATCTCCTTAACTGTACCTTAATTCCCATCCATTCATACGCAGACGACTCAACCTTACACTACTCCATTAGTTTTTCAGAACGCCCCAGCCAGCAATCCCTTAACGACAAACGTAATGAAGCCATAGAACTCTTAAATTCTGATCTAAATACTCTCTCCAATTGGGGCAGAGAAAACCTTGTTACCTTTAATGCTTCCTAAAACCCAATTTCTCCATCTATCTACCCATCAGGATCTCCCAGCGGACTATCCCTTATTCTTCAACAAAAATCAACCCTTCATCTTCTCTCAATATTCTTGGTGTCTCTTTTTCTTCTGCTCTCATTTGGAAGGACCATATTACCAGTCTTGCTAAGGCAGCCTCCCAGAAGCTGGGTGTGCTCAACCGCCTTAGGGGGTTCTTTTCCCCTGCACAGCTTCTTGCTCTGTACAGGGGCATAGTGCGTCCTTGTATTGAGTATTGTTCACATGTGTGGGGAGGTTCCTCTCACACCGCTCTCCTAGACAAAGTTGAAAGGAAAGCCTTTCGTATCATTAACTCCCGTCCACTCACCAACTCTCTGTAATCTCTCTCTCTCCGCCGCAATGTTGCATCTCTCTCGCTATTCTATCGCTACTATAATAATCAGTGTTCCTCAGAGCTTTCCCAGTGCATACCACCTCCTTTACGTAGGGCACGTGATACCCGTCTTGCAAGTCAATCCCACCCCTACTCTGTGCAACTCTCTAACCCAAGAGTGAAATGTTACTCTCAAACTTTCTTCTAGTCAACAGCTGAGCTCTGGAACTCTCTCCCAGAATCAGTCTTTCCCTCTTCCTATGACTTAAATTGCTTCAAACTCCGTGTGTCCAGGCATTTTGGCTCAATCGTCCCTTGATTTTGGCCCTGTCACTCTTTCAACTATGGGGGAGGCACTCGCTATGGGCAATTCTGCCTTTTGCCTCCCTCAATCACATAGAAAAAAAAAAAACTTCTGGATATTAATGTTATCATTAGTATGATTCAGGAGATACCTTTATGTGATCCATGCCATTATGCCCATTGTGCCTTATAAAATAAAACCAATATATGTATGTCCATGCTTGTGTTGTCATTGAGTATTATATTGACCCCTTGAATACTTTTCTATATTGCATCAAGATCCTACTAGGGATGTCCCTGTCAAGAGTATAGAAGTCCATCAAACCATAATTGGATTGTTTTACGGACTGTACCAAGGGAATTTAACTATTATAGCCCGACAACAATATATATATATATATATATATATATATATGCAGAAATATATTACGGAATGATCATAATTGTAAATTCTATGACCATCACAATTGAATACCGTACGTAATTTTGTGAATAACAAATTACCAGAACGCTCTAAATCTAGTTTCTCAAATCGTTACTAAAGACATTTCTCACTAACAACATTCTTCACATAACAAACACACAAGTTGTTCCAGGACTGATCGACCATGACATGTACTTGTTGACGCTGATCTCCGACCAACTAGACAAAAAGAGCGACCAAGACCTATCTTTATCTACTCCAGAGCTGACTTAGATGCGATCAAACAAGACTTGACTAAACTCAAAAATGACTTTTTTATAACAGACCCACACACGACCCCTCTTAACAAACTGGAACAACTTGAAACACACCATCCATACAGCCATGCACAAATACATACCACAAAAAACCCCATCAAGTAGATATACTCTTCCATGGTTCACCAGGGATCTACGTAGAAAACATCGCAAAAAACAAAGACTTTATAAACGCGCACAGACACACAACACACCTGTAAACTGAACCGCATGTACATCACACCAAAAAACATTTGCCAAAAACATAAAAAAAGCGGAACGCAAACACATAGCTTCTTATCTCGCAGACAACGTCAGAAACAACACCAAACATTTCTTCAAAATGTTCAAGTCGCGCAGGCAGGATACCACCACCATCACATCACTTAAAGACAACAACGACACTCTACAAACCACTCCAGAACACAAAGCACAGATACTCAACACTCATTTCCAATCAGTATTCACACAAGAAAACAACCAAATACCTAACATGCCAGAAAACCCCTACCCACCCATACCCCACCTAGACATAACGACTAACGGCATACAGAAACTACTAGAGACACTTGACACAAACAAAGCCACTGGTCCTGACAACATCCCTGCCGTCATCCTTAAAAATTGTGCCTCAATCCTTGCCCCCATCCTGCAAAGCATCTTTACTCAGTCACTTCACACAGGCATCCTTCCACCTGACTGGCTTTGTGCGAACATCACTCCCCTTTTCAAGACAGGTGACAGGACTGACCCAAAGAATTATAGACCCATTTCTCTCACATCCATCCCATGCAAAATTTTAGAACACATTATACATAAACACATTATGAATCACCTAGACGCAAACAACATCCTTACTGACACACAACATGAATTACGGCCCAAAAGATCATGCGAATCACAACTCATTGCCACATATCATGACATAACTAAACAACTGGACCGACGAGACATTAAACAGGTTAACGCTATTATTCTCGATTTCGCCAAAGCCTTTGACAAGTACCTCACAAAAGACTTCAGCATAAATTAGCTTTTTACGGTATAACTGGACCTACTCTTCACTGGATCACTAATTTCCTTACAAAACGTACTCAACGAGTACTCCTTGACGGCTCTTCCTCAGACTCTGTCCCTGTTTCTTCTGGTGTCCCACAAGGCACCATTCTTGGCCCTCTTCTTTTCCTTCTTTATATTAATGACCTTCCTCTGTCAACACCTAACTCTTCTACTAGACTATTTGCCGATGATAGTTTGATGTTTAGCCCCATACTGACTAGAGACGACTGTGGACTTATCCAGCAAGACTTAAACGCCCTCGTACATTGGGAGAACACCTGGCAGATGTCTTTCCGCCCCGATAAATGTAAACTTCTCCACTTTACCCGCTCCCGATCACCCATCACTTTCAATTACACATTACACAACCAACCACTAGAATCAGTTCCTTCATACAAATATCTTGGCGTCCACCTCTCCACCAACCTAAGATTCAACACCCACATTCATCACATACAAAGTCAGGCAAACCGCACACTAGGGTTCTTGAGGAGGAATTTACACAATTGTACACGAGACATCAAACACATAGCTTATAACACCCTTGTTCGCCCAACACTGGAGTACTGCGCCGCAGTATGGGATCCATACACTCAATCTAACATTAACACACTTGAAAAAATTAACACAAAAGCAGCCAGGTTCATCACACATAATTACACGCAAACCCCAGGCATCACAACACTTATCAAAAATCAAATAAGCATGGAAACCCTTAACACTCGAAGACTCAGGCACAGACTCACAGTAATGTATAAAATCACACACAATTATATTGACATTAACAAACATGAATACCTACGCAACTCAAACACCCGCAACACTCGTAACACACATTCTCATAAGTACCAAACATACCACACTAATACTGACTTCTACAAACACTCATTCTTTCCACGAACCATACGGGATTGGAACAGTCTCCCAGAATATACAATAAATAGCCCTACACTAGACACATTCAAACACAGAATAAACTAACATTTCGCCCACATGACACACACACCATAAACCCTCCACTTAGCTCCCCCCATCCTATATCCTGACCCCCCATGCTCCACCCTAACACCCTTATATGTGTGATATGCGCAAGTCCAGCGCCCTACACATTATCAATCCAGATCGAGATCGAGTTCCCAATAATTTACTTGTTATATTTGTATTGACGTTGGATAGTTCTAGATGAAAAGTAGTTTTATAAATTAATTCGATGTGGAGGGCAATTTATGAATGCAGAAGTGTTTGTAAGGGCCAAACATATATTTGATCTTAGACAGTACCGTACCGATAACATGTTTTTCCCTTTGGCACCGTACATGAATTACTCTTGTTATATACAGGTATATACCGGTATATGATGATCTGTGAAGGGAATTGTGCATTTTTTTCTAAATTAGAAATTACATGTTCAATTTTAAAGCCATCCGGGTGTGAAGCCCATTCTGATTAATATAATTTCGACTAGAGGCCTAGGCCTATATACAATGGTCGAATCAAGAACATTATGGTATTTTTTATTATATTTAACAAACATAATTCCGATTTGCTTAGAAGCTGCTCAAATCAAGAGCATGACCCATTTGATATTTGTTAGTTTTAAGGACAACACTGATTTTGTTTTCTGAAATACGGTTCTCCGCACATTTAACCTTCGTTCGACATTTGACTGTATGCCCTAGAAACAGGTTTCTGGTCTAACAAAATGCCCTATTTTAGAAATTTACCGTTAGGGCTACTTGGTAGAATTTTGTTTTGTTTTGCTATAAATTAGATTCTTATTATGCTTAGGCTACATAATAGCCTTGTGTTGCTTGAGTCTCTCTCTCTCTCTCTCTCTGTCTCTCTCTCTCTCTCTCTCTCTATATATATATATATATATATATATATATATATATATATATATATATATATATATATATATATATATATATATATATATATATATATATATATATATATATTTTTTATTTTTTATTTTGTTTGTATTTGTTATTATTATTATAATTATTATTTGTTTTTTACTTGGGATGCACCGGGTATCCGTTTTTGCAAATAATAGGAGGAATAGGTATATATTTTTTTGAATTGTGTCTTCTTTTCTGGTGAACTCTAGAATGGCTGCTGCAACAGGTTAGACTAGAGGACCTAACTTCCCCTCTCACCACTCTTCACACTCTCCAACTTACCTCTCAGCCCACCAACAGCTACTTGGGCTATCTCATATTTTATCTACCATATATATATATATATATATATATAAAATATACCGTACCGGTATCTAGCTACATATTTATCTAGTTATTAGTTTCTTACCCTTCTCCACACGGTCTACCTTACCTTTCAAATCACCAGCGAGCATATTGTCACTCACACTTACTTGTAGCCTACCTTCTTTATTAATCTTTCATTCTACGCTGAGGCTATCTATTCATTAATTACCGGTACCGGTATCTCCCATCTCTAAATCTTATTCATGTACCTTCTTTACTTATCTTTCATGCTACGCTTTTCTATTCATCGTCTACCATCTCTAACTCTTATTCACCGTACCTCTTATCTCACTCACAGTTACCTACACCTTCTTTATTGATCTCTTGTGTACAGTATTTTCTTCCTCCATCAATTGGTTTCCCCTCTAACTTATATTCATTGTTATATACCGGTATCAGTTTTCTCTTTCATCTAGATCACAACTACATGTGTTACCGTATCATATACTGTATTTTTCTGCTTACAATATTTTGTTCTCTATATCAATAGGCCTATTTATTTGTTTTGTCTATTGTGTATAGTCATCTGCCTATGTACACAATTAAGAAGGTCTTGAAGAGCTTTACAAAGACTTGTTTCGACATGTAGGCCTATAATTGATGCTATTTATTGTATATTTCAGATACCGGTACTTAGCTATGGTATTTTGGAATACACAATTTGCATACGGTACCGACAAACGATGCAACTCTATCCATTACCGGTACCACTTCCATGTTGGATTTCTGCTTTAGTAGGGATAAAGACTTCTGCTATGAAGTTTCTGATTTAAACCTGTGTTGTGTAGCCTATTTAACGTACGTCATGTAAATTATAATAGAATACATATGGTACCGGTACTATATTGTAGAATGAAGACCCTCTTGATTTATATGGATCTAAGAGTTTGTACAGTCGTTGGCATAAGTTCTTTACCACCCTGTAATTTTCATTACCCGGTATGCAAGTATATATTACATATTGCTGGGAACAGTTTAGAAATGCTAGTTAAATAGTAATTCACTCAACAGTTTGTAAAAATATACAAAGGGAAGTATATTCGAAGTTTGAGTACCGTATACCATTGTTATTTGCCTAATGAAAATTATAGGGTGGTAAAGAACTTATTTTGATGACTGTACAATATGCTTACTTGCGTAATTCTACGTTACTCTCATTGCATGTAGACCCCTGGTTCTCTCTTCTCACAACTCACCCGCCTCTCTTTTCTCTCAGCCACCTGTTTGTCAGCTGTCTTTGCTATCAATCATTGTTTTTTCACTCATTGTCCCCAACATTCCTCCCCTTGTCTAACAAACCCATTCCGATTGCCCCACTTATGTCATTCTCGTCTACGTGGTACCTTATCATATACCGTAACTTCTACTTTCTGTTTTTGCGCCCCCTATCTTAATTGGACTGACATTAGCGTGTAACCTTTGCAACCCAATCCCTCTCTCCGCCTCTCTCGCCGCTGCCTCTCGTGATTCCCTCCGTCCTTCCTCTTTCATCTTCTCCCTGTCACTTCATTTCATCTCCCCTATCCACTTCCATTTCTCTCATTTCACTTCATCTCTCTGTGTCTGCCTCTGCCTTCTTCCAATTCGTCCCCCTTCTCTCATCATCTCCTCTCGTAAGGTTCCTCCCTTCCAAATAATTTTTCCTGTTTACAATGACACGTCCCCCTCCACTCGTCCCTTCCACTTGAGAGCCTTAAACGAGGAGGAAAGGTCGTGTAGCGTAGGTGTGTTAAGGAGACACGGAAAAGGGAGGTAAGAGGAAGGGCGAAGAGAACCAGGGGAGAAGCTGAGGATGAGATGACTAACCGGGAATAAGGTGGGCTAGGTCGTGATTCCAAGGGGCGAATGAGAGAAGTTTTGTGGAATGAAAAGGCAAAACTGTGAAGTGGATAGCCGGGGTTTGAGAAGGGCAAGGTTGCTGATTTTGTGGGTTAGGTCATTATTCCAAGGGGGGAATAAAATCAGTTTTGTAGACAGGCAAGATCGTGAGGTGTATTGGCAGGGTTAGTAAAGGGCTTGGTTGCTGATTCCAAGGGGTAATCGGGGTAAATTTGTTGGTGGAATACAAAAGGCAGAACAGAATAGGAAATCGTTAATCAATGAAAATTATCGGAGACGAGATTATTACGGGGGGCATTATTACGGGCAGCTCTCGCCAAGGCCACTGGAGGAGGGCCGCAACAACGCGAGATATGGAAATGGGATATCAATCTGATTTCAGGAAAATTAAAGTGAGAGGAGTTAGGCTGTACAAAAAATAAAAAATAAACAAAATATATATATATATATATATATATACGGTATATATATATATATATATATATATATATATATATATATATATATATATATAAATATATGTATATATATATAATGAGGGGGCTTAAGGGACGCACAACAAATAAAACAATATATATATAAATCATATCATTTATTAGCATTTAGTATTGTAAAGACGTAGAGTAGCCTATGGTAGTTAAGGAATCTTAAATTATATAAGATGTAAATTGACTCGTCTATTAGCAGCTAGCATAACATGAAAAAAACGTCGCTGGTATCGTACTGAACGGGTTCAGAACAGTGAACAACACATATTGGAAATACAAACAAAAAAGTAAAGAGGGGCTCGGCGACATGCGATGAGGGGAGTGCCAAGATGGAATAGAATAGGGGAAAACTCGAGGAAAGCGAGTCGAGAGATGGGTGACGAATGTGAGGGGAGGATTGAAATATAATAGAGTCTTTGAATCCGAAGTGGTTGGAGGAGAAAAGAGAGTTTGTAAATTGGAGGAACATTTTGGATGGAAAGATGCACAAGTTTTGGAGAGAGAGAGCTTAAAGCCCTCCTAATTTAGAGGCTGACGCGGATGAAGTTGACAGATAAATTACTTCTTTTTATTGCATTACACTACCAACGAAATATATAACAATAGCAGAACTTCACCTCATCGTGAAATTCAATCCATGTTATGATACATTATAGACTTTCAGCATTATCGTACTTGGTAATCAGGCTGCGTTGCGATGGTAACAGCACCAAACAAAAGATGTGAGCAAAGAAAAATGCACCCAAGTTCGAGAGTTGTAAGGGTGCGGGGAGGGCGGTGAGAGTCCTTGGAATGAAAAGGCAAGATATCACAGCAACGGGGAGGACATAAAGACACAGGGAAAAGGGGGACTTGGAAAAAAAAGGTCGAGAGTGTGGCAAGTGGTGTGTAAAGGCAGAGTTACATGGGCGAGTTTTCGAGCAACCGTCGATCGGCAAATGTATGAATATAATTTTCTAAACATAAAAAAAAAAAAAAAAAAAAAAAATTCTACGTGGATGAGGGAGACAAAAGGCAAAACTGCCTGTGATGAGTGCTGCCTAAGAGTTGAAAGAGTGACATGGCCAAAATCAAGGACTGTTCGAACCAAAATGTGCGGACACACGGAGTTTGAAGCAAATCATAGGATGAGGGAAAGATGGATTCAGGAAAAGAGTTTCAGAGCTTATTATGATGAATAACAGAAAGATTGGGAGTATCGTTTAACTTTAGAGTTGAAGAGCTGCATAGAGTAGGGGTGGGTATACCATTTATTAAAAAGCAAGTTCCATCCGTAGATTAATCCAGATACCGGTAGCATAGTTATAATTGCATTGAGAAAAACGTAAGGGTTCCACAAATGTGTAAAAGTGACTGTTTCAAGGTCCGTGTGTCCATTCATGTTGACCTTAACGTACATTGATTTTGGCTCTCTGTCACTCTTTCAACTTTGGGGGAGACACTTGCTACAGACAGCTTTGCCTTTTGTCTCCTTCATATATATATATATACAAATTGAAAATCCAGATAGTTATAATTGCATAGAGACAAGCGTAAGGGGTCCAGGAATCTTTATAAGTGACTGTACAATGAGAATGGCCAGACAGTGTGTGGGAGAAGCCCGCAGTAAAGGAAGAATTATGGAGGCAAGTAAGAGCAACACAGGATAAATATAGGGAAAGAGAGGCCGGGGAACGCTTGGGACTCCTCTTTGCACTCGGTTTTCAACTTTTCAGAGATCACACAATTATTGGTTTAAAAATGGTTGAATGCAAGGTAATGAAGAAAATTAACAATACCGGTACATAGGCCCAATTGCATTTACTTTGCAAATTCAAATAATATGCGTATACTGTAGTATAATTTAGAATGTTGAACAGAAAACTTGCATTATTATTAAAAGTATTTTTGAAACGGGACAGCAGGTAGAAGCAAGGAACAGATTTATAAAAATCAATATAGTATATCATTGTAAAAAGCAGATACAAATGAAACTACGGAAAAAAACCTGTTTCAGGCATCAAAGACCGATTGTTAAACTAAACTTATGTTCCGCGTTTCACCATCTTGGTATTCCACCAATCTAACTTGGGAATGTTTCGTATACCGTACGCCATTTCATTATCAGTTCACGCGTCCTCAAAGCTCTGGGCTCTCCGCTGCCTACCAGTGTTGCCAATATAGCTAGTTTCCCGCTAGACCAAGGTATTTACTTTAACCTATAGGCAAATTTCTACATTTAGCGACATGAATTCTAGAGGTACTCTGGAGATTTGAGACATTTTCGAGCAAAACTGTGGCAATATTCTAGCGATTTTCGGCATTCATTTACTTCGTGTACCCAGGCATTTGATTATCAACGTCCATTGAATTTGGCCCTCTGTCACTCTCTTTCTTTGGGGTAGACACTTGATACAGGCAGCCTGCCTTTTGTCTCCTTCATACACATATAAACAAATAATATTTAGTATAAATAAATAACATCTAGCAGACTTGACTTGGTAACTCTGCAGCGGCACCTACCATTTATCTCCACTCCACCACCAGTTGTGTTCTCGACCGGTCACCGCTCTCGCCAGTACCCAAGTTTGTCCATCGATCCTTTTACTTTTCATTTCCTTTATCGTTTTCCACGGCGCTCCTTCCATGTTGTCACACACTTCTTTCTCCTCTAAAAAATATATATAGGCTACATACAAATAAAATAAAAGTCAAGTACATTTTTATCTTCCAATATTCTATCATTCTGTGTTTTCTTTTGTTTGTTTTTCCTATATAGCTTGAGTGCATCCACGAGCGTAATTATGTATGTATGTATGTACCGGTATATATATATATATATATATATATATATATATTATTATGTTCCTTCCAACAACCAACTATACTCCTAAAATCGATTAATGAAATTTACAAACACATATGGCAGTCCGTGGATTCGAACCCAGGATGCTCACACCGAAAATCAACACCTTATGCATCGCACCACGAAGACAGTTAAAGTATGGTGGACACTGCCTACGATTTATTATGCAACTTCGAATCCTGTATATCAATCTAAGCATGTACACACATCCCAACTGCAACTCACGTAGGCTATGCATATGTGAATTTATATTATTTATAACATATTTTGTTTCTATGTGAATGAGGGAGACAAAAGGCATACCTGCCTGCAGCGAGTGCCTCCCAGATTTCAAAGAGTGACAGACCCGAAATCAAGGGACGTTCGAGCTAAAATGCCTGGACACACGGAGTTTGAAGCAATTTAAGTCATAGGAAGAGGGAAAGACTGATTCTGGGAGAGAGTTCCAGAGCTCAGCAGTTGAATAGAAGAAAGTCTGAGAATAGCGTTTCACTCTTGGGTTGGACAGTTGCACAGAGTAGGGGTGGGATTGTGTTGCAACGCGGGTACTACGTACCCTACGTAGAGGAGGTGGTTTACACTGGGAAAGCTCCGAGGAACACTTTTTTTTTTTATTTTTATTTTTTTTTTTTTTTTTTTTTTTAAAAGAGACAATGAACGGAGGAAGGAAAAACACAGATAAAACAAAAAGGTCCATGTGCCTAAAGGCATCCTCCATTCATAAAATGTTTGTAACAACTGGATTTAAACATTTGCAGATTGTAAGTTTATGGAAAGCAATTCGAGGGAAGTGAATTCCAAAGAGTAGTAGCTCTGGGGATAAATTAATTCTGATAAGCAGAAGTTCTGCATTGTGGAGGAGAAAGTGTAAATTCATGGGCGCTCTCAGCTGCCCCAGTTCTACGCGGAAAGATGTGGAGAGGCGGCACAATTGAAGCAAGTTCCTCGGAACAATTGCTGTGAAAATATCTGTAGAATAATGCAAGGGATTCAACGTTTCTTCGTATGGATAATGTAGGAAGGTCCTGTGTGATTGCAGGGCTATTGATTAATCTAATAGCTTTATTTTGAATTTTGTCCAACTGCCTCAATGCAACCACTCCACTTCCACCCCACAGAGGTGAACAGTAATCCATCTGAGAACGCACATGACTTTTATATATCACGGCCAACTGCTCGTCAGTGAAGAATTCTCGAACTCTGTACAGGAGTCCCAGTTTTTTAGAGGCATTCTTAGCAATGCTTCTAACATAATGTGTCCAGCTCAAGTTAGTAGTTAATGTTACACCGAGAATGTCAATACTAGGGGAAGTGGGAATATTTACATCATTAAAAAATATATGGGAGTCAGTGAGATTCTGTCGGTTAGAAAATTGAATGTATTTGGTTTTCTGTGCATTAAAGGAAACTAGATTCTTTTGTCCCCATCCATTAATTCTAGAAAGGTCCTGGTTCAGAGAAATTGCAGTGTTTATTTTTGAATTTATAAGATCGGGTTGGTTGAAAGAATTGGTAAATGTGAAGGAACTGTGGAGTGTTGAGTCATCTGCATAGGAATGTATTGGATTATGAGTGGTAGATATGAGATCATTGATATGAATGAGGAACATAATTGGGGCCAAAACTGATCCCTGGGGAACACCAGCATTTATTGAGTGAAATTGAGAATAAAGGCCATCTACCATTACACGTATTTTTCTGTTATGAAGATAAGAAGAAATTAGTGGAACTAATGATGCAAGGCCGTAGTGTGACATCTTCGACAATAAGGATTGATGCCAGACTCCATCAAATGCCTTTGATATATCCAGTGCTATTGTATGTGTTTCACAATGTTGGTCTGTAGCTTGGTTGATTTGATGCGTAAGAAGGCAAAGCATGTCTGCAGTTGATCGACATCGTCTAAAACCATATTGCCTATCACTGATTAATTTATTTTTCTCAAGATGCTTAATTATGTGATTATTTAATATAATTTCAAAGACTTTACCAAGAGTGGAAGTTATAGCTATTGGTCTGTAGTTTGATGGATCTGAAGAGGCACCTTTTTTAGGAACTGGATGGATGTTTGCTTCTTTCCAGGGTACTGGGAAGCATGAGGTATGAGTACACAGACGGAAAATTTTTGCCAATACAGGAGCGAGCACCAAGGAGCAATTCTTAAGTACTATTGGAGGAATTTCATCTGGACCAGGAGCCTTATCTACTGAGAGATTCTGCAAAATAGTTTTGACATGTCTGGTGTGGATCTTAAGTGAGGGAATTTCAGGCGAATAAAATTAAGTACAGGGACATCTTGATTTATTTCATCTAAGGTTGAGTTGGTGGAGAAAATATCCGCAAGAAGGTTAGCTTTACCTCGTGGGTCACTTACAAGATTGCCAGTCGGAGATTTTAATGGTGGAATGGATGAAGCAGTAGTGAAGTTGGATTTAAATGAGTTAAGAGTAGACCAAAATATTTTGTTATCATTTGGATTATTTAGAAGTTTATTTGCCTGCTTGTGGAGAAAGTTTGATTTAGTTAGGTTTAATATAGTTTTGGCATGATTTCTGATGTTTCTAAAGTAATTAAAGGCTTCATGAGTTTTTGATCTTGTGTATGCATTGTAGTCTATTTCTTTTTGTTCAGTTACTCTAGCACAATTATGGTCAAACCATTTAGGTGAATTAGATCTTTTACTGTACTTTTGATGAGGAATAAAAGTTTCCATTCCAATTTTCACAAAATCTTGTATGTGGCTCAAGGTGGAGTGTGCATCATTAGAAAAGAAAGAGGTCCAGGGAATATCAATAAAGAAACCCTGAAGACCCTCCCAGTCTGCCCTATCGTAATGCCATTTAGTCACCAAAACAGGTTCAGAGTGGAAAGGTGTGGTAGGTGATAGACAGGTGGCCTGTATCAGACAGTGATCAGAAGATCCAAGCGGGGACCTCACTGTAACATCATAATTTTCTGAATTGGTTGTTAAAAATAAGTCCAGTAGGTGGGAATTATGATTAGGATTATCTGGTACACGGGGGGGTTGGTTGACTAGTTGAGTGAGATTAAATGAGTCTGCAAATAGCTCACATGCAAGACCAGCATCATCAGTCCTGGCTGAATGAGTGAGCCATTCAACATTATGGACATTAAAATCACCCAACACAGTGATTTCAGAAGAAGCATTTAAGTTGAGGACACTGAGTTGTGAGGACAGAGAATCAAAAAGACTTTGCTCTGGAGGAGTATTTGGGGAACGGTAGATGCAACATATGTATTTAAATTTACCAGCAGAAATTAATTTGTATATAGAATAATCAAAATAGGGACAATTGAAACTAGTAACCTCCTCCAGGGCAATTTCAGATTTTGCGAAGCAACATACACCTCCTTTAGGTCTGAAATTTTGGAGCAGTTGATAACCTGGAAAACTAAATCTAGACATGTCAGATGTGGATGTTACTTGAGTCTCTGTAGTAGCGATGGAATAGCGAGAGAGATGCAACATTGCGGCGAAGAGAGAGAGATTGCAGAGAGTTGGTGAGTGGAGGGGAGTTATGATACGAAAGGCTTTCCTTTCTACTTTGTCTAGGAGTGCGGTGTGAGAGGATCCTGCCCACACATGTGAACAATACTCAATACAAGGACGCACTGTGCCCCTGTACAGAGCAAGAAGCTGTGCAGGGGTAGAGAACCCCTTGAGGCGGTTGAGCACACCTAGCTTCTGGGAGGCTGCCATAGCGAGACTGGTAATATGGTCTTTCCAAGTGAGAGCAGAAGAAAAAGAGACACCGAGAACATTGAGAGAAGATGAAGGGTTGATTTTTGTATTGTTGAAGAATAAGGGATAGTGCTCTGGAGGTTCCTGATGGATAGTAATGCCCCTTTCCCACTGATGCGACTTCATACGATTTTCGTCGCCGAGGACGTAGTCTTGTCAATTTGCAACGAATTTGTGCGACGTCAACGATTTTGACCGTTAAAAACCGTTGACAAGTTTACACTCGGCGACGATGTCGCCGATGGGTACGACGTAATCGGCGACATTATGCGACATCATCGGCAAATTGAGCGATGGTTCGCCGATGACCTCGGCGAGAACTGTCACATTTGAATAAAATATTGCGAAATAATGCGAAGGATGAACAATCCTTGAGATGGTTCGGCCATATGGAACGTATGGAAAGTGAGAGAATGACTAAGAGGGTGTACGAGAGCGAGGTGGAGGGACAGAGAGGGAGAAGTAGACCGAATGAGAGGTGGAAGGATGGAGTGAGGAAGTATATAAACGAAGGCGGTGCTGGTTGGGGGAAGGGGCGTCGACTGACCGGGGGCAGAGGTGCATGGGGCGGGTCGTTCGTGGCCACCCCTTCGGGGATCGCGGCGTCAGGCAATAGATAGATAGATGAACAATCCTCGGCGTATGTTCTGCGACATCTTCAGCGAATTAAGCGATGGTTCGCCGAATACCTCGGCGAGATTATCCAAAAACGTTTTGCATAAACATAAGAAAACGGGAGTCTGCAGAAAGCCGATCGACCCACACAAGGCAGATCCCTGTCACACCCAACCCCAATTACAAGGCCTAATTATAGACCCAACTCACTAATGCCTTGAGGACTGACCTCACCAAAACGGTCAGAGATCGACACAAGAAAACCTCTCAAAACCCCGGGCTATAATGTGGAGAAGGAGTCTAGACACTGGTGACATACCAGATAGCTTGAAAAACGCAATAATTGCCCCACTGCATAAAGGAGGGAGTAAAGCACTACCAAAAAACTACCGCCCGGTAGCTCTAACCTCTCACATCATTAAAGTTTTCGAGCGAGTCCTGCGAAGCAAAATGTCAACATTCATGGAGGCAAATGAACTACACAACACCGGTCAACATGGGTTCAGAGCGGGAAGATCATGTCTCTCACAACTTTTGGAACACTATGAAAAAATTCTTAAAGCGCTAGAAGAAAAGAAAAACGTGGATGTCATTTTCACCGATTTTGCTAAGGCATTTGATAAATGTGACCATGGTATAATAGCCCTCAAACTGAAAGCAAAAGGTATAACTGGGAAAATCGGACGGTGGATATACAATTTCCTCGTAAACCGAAAACAATCGGTAGCAGTAAACCATGTCACTTCTGAGCCTTCGGATGTCAAAAGCTCAGTGCCCCAAGGAACAGTGCTAGCGCCCCTTCTGTTCCTCATACTAATTTGCGACATAGATACCAACACCAGACACAGTACGGTGTCGTCTTTTGCTGATGACACAAAATTAAGCAAGATAGTAAACACACAAGAGGACACGGGCCGACTGCAGGAAGACATGAATGTAGTGTTGCAGTGGACCAGGGAAAACAACATGCAATTCAATGAGGAAAAATTCCAATTAATACGGTACGGAGATAATAATGGTGTTAAAGAAATTACAAATTACTTAACAGAATCTAACCACATAATAGAACGGAAAGACAGTGTGAAAGACCTTGGGGTATTAACCCGTACAGCCCCAGCCGGTTTTATTATTTTTGCGCACCAGAACCCGGGCAATTTTCCATTTTATTTTATTTTTTTATAAATATATCAGAATGTGTTAGAAAATAATGATAGACATGAAGAAATGTGAAAAAAGTACTTACCTAGGCCATTTGGGGGTCCTGGGAGGTAGTGGGGGTCCCCAGCCTCAGAGGAGCCTTAGCGCCATTTCATATCTCCCGCGCCAGCAGCCAGTTGCCAGCCGCAAGGCAGCATGACTTATTTTGCACCTCTCGGACATAAAGTGCGCTTCAGAGTTCATAGAATGTCTTTGTATATCACGTAATGTCAATATAGCTGAAATTGTAGTGTGATAAGTGCCTTCATTCAAGTATTACAAGTGCGCACGAGTGTTAGCGTCCCCATTGCCATGGTGATGGCGGCCATCTTGGGCGGCCATCTTTGCTCAGGACAATAACAAAACGCACGTACGAATACACGGCCAGACAGCGGACTGAGTGACCCACATTCCACAGCACCCTTCCCTCTTTCTTTCTCTGTCTGGCTGTCACTTTCACTCAAGGTCACTCTGTCTCTCCTTTTCATTGAATTATTTGTACTTGTTCATTGTTTTTCCTAAGATTATGAGGTGTATATACATTGTTTTACGCACTTATTGTCTCGTATTCTTATAATTATTTGCACACAGTTTTATAAGTTTAGAATTTACTTAGTGTTTTATATTGTTCGGTACTTTGCACTTGTAAATTATATATATATACACACTGTTTTATATTCACTTTTTGCGTCTTTTATATACATATTATAGCGTCTTTTATCGCAGTCTTTGAACACTTTGAACACTTAGAAGTGCTCGAGGGTGTGATAATCCCTGAAGCAGGTGGGAAAACACAGTCCCACATCACATTCTTCACACATCGTCCGGGTGTCTGTCCGTTTTGGTGTGCGTCTGCCTGTGTTGCGACACACATGACACCGTCTGCGTGGGTTGGGTTTTACTTGGTTGGGCGGGACAAAATTGCAAAAGTGGCGTTGTGTCAGTCTGTCGGGGCCTTCTGGTGCTTGAAAACGAGCTGCGGGACGTTGCTGGCGGCGTGGACCATCCCTGAAGAAGAACAAAAGCTCCCGTGCAAGTTCGATGCAGTACGACTCCATCGTCTCAACTTCACCTGTTATTTCATGATATTGGATGTGGCAGTTGTAGAGGGTGAGGTCGAGTAGGTGGAAAAATAGTTTTTTATACCACCTCATCGTCTTCCTGGCACACTCGACCGACGATATGACAGAGTCTGACTTGTCAACCAGCCGCATGTTGATGTTGTAGTCAATGATTGCAACTGGTTTTTTGACCGCCTCACCTGTGGCTCTATCACAGCGTTTGGTGTCCTCTAAGCGGGGCAGGTGGATACTGGTGAGGATATGGACGTCACGATTGTCCATCCACGAGAGCATCAAGATATTATTTGCCTGGAGGTGGATGATGGAGCCCTTCTCCCGCCTTTCGGGTAGCTCTGGCATGTAGACACGATTCCTCCTGACGGTGCCACAGACGCCAGTGTTTCTGCTGTACAGGAATTAGGCAAGGGAAGGGCTGGTGTACCAGTTGTCGAGGTACATGATGTGGCCCCTGTCCAAATATCCCTCCAACATGGTGATGACAACGTCCCCAGATATCCCATATGTCCTCTCCTCCACCAGTTCAGTGACCTTGCCCATGTAGAGGATGATGTCCTGGATGTAGCCGGTTTTGCAGTCGCACATTACGAACAGTTTCAGGCCATAACGGTGACGCTTGCTGGGGATGTACTGTCGGATGCTAATATTCCCCCTCCATAGCACCAGACTCTCATCAATGATTAGTTTTTGGTAAGGTTTGAAGGAGGCTGCAAACTTAGTTTTCAGGTATTCAAATATAGGTCTTATCCTCTCCATCGGGTCTTTGGTATTCCTGGGGCGTTCCTGGTTCCTGGTGTAGCTTGCCAGGCTATCAATAAAGTGCAGGTTTCCCATGATTGCCGTGAATCTATTCCTGCTCATGACTTTCCCAAAGAAGGGGGTTGCGATGAGGGGATCACATGACCAGTACTTCCTGAGAGACGTCTTCTTGGTGACCCCCATCAGGATGACCAGTGCCAGGAATGCGTAGAACTCATCGGAAGACAAATCCACCCATGAGAGACGTGCCGAGTTCCTCTTCTGCTCCTTCCCTGCCATAAAATAATAGTTGTACCAGTTCGTCTGGTCAACAATCAAGCCGACAAGGTTGGCAGTGAAGAACTGCAGAAAAACACCCAGTCTTGTGGTCAGGTCCACGATTGGGCATGGTAGGGCCGGCCTCAGCTGCCCCCAAAAAGTGGTATTGTCCTGGTAGATAGTTCTCCCCATCCACCCAATCCCACCTATCAGCGCCTTCGTCGTCGCTAGATGGGGCATCGGGCTCATCAGGGTCATCGTCAGGGGCACCGGGGCGGGTTGGGCGGGTGCGGGTGGAGCGTGGGCGGAGTGGGCGAGAGGTGGACCTGGGTCTGGAGCTAGACCTCGAACTTGATCGAGAGCTAGATCTAGAGCTCGAGTCGTTGCTGGGGCGTCTTATTTGCTTCACCTTCTGCATTCGGCCGCGGGTGGCACGCCCGCGAGATATGACACGCCCACGTCGTTTGCTTGCAGGGCGTTGGGGCAGATCGGGGCGTTGTGGAGAGGCTGGTGATAATGCAGTGGCGCGGGAGGAGCCTGGTTCAGGTGAGGGAGACATTCGTGGGGGGGTGTACGGGATGGAGCCTGAAGGTGATAATGGGGGGGAAGAATGGCGAGGTGGAGAGTCTGGTAGTAGTGGTGGTGGTGGTGGTGGTGACTCATCCCCCCCCTCGTGCTCTGGGTCAGGAGGGAAGAGGGAGCGTTTTGGGTCACGTGACTGCCCTTGTCTCGCACCACGTTGTGCCATTTCTCCATCACCAGGTTGTTCTATTTGTCCATCACCACGTTGTTGTTCGTCACTATGTTTATGACGACCATAGAACCTCCCCGGGGTATTTTTCTTGAGTGGGGAGATTATGCGAAGTGGGGGAGAAGGCAGGCGGGGTTGTGGGGGTACCTCCTCTTCACTCCCAGACTCGCCCCTTCTTCTCTTCAATCCCTTTCGTTCTTCCCCAGGGACACGCACGTAATTTTGAGGGTCAGCAGGTTCATCTGCAACAACAACCACTTCCCCACTTTCTGAGGATTCAGTTGGGTCTTGGGGAAGTGGGCGGCGGGGAGGTGCACTTGCCCCATGCTGTCTTTGTGATGGCCTACGCCGCCTGACAGGAATCTGAGCAAGCTCTTCCTCTAGCTCTCTTATTTCGGCTTGGGAGGGGGCATACTCGTCTCCAGACTCGTCCAATGCCGAGTCAGTGTCACTATCAGGGCTGTCAGTGTCTTACAGTATATCCATGACCTCCTCTGTACTGCAGGGGCGGGTAAGGCGGGCACTATAACGTCGAGACATGGTGTTTCACTCGAGAGGGTGCGCGGTAAACTGACCATGAGGTGTGGGAAGGCGGGTGCCCTCTTCCGTCCCCGCGCACGCACGCGTATGGACAAAACGTTTTGGAATTAGTCCGCCGGATCCCAAAGTAGTTCCAATATAAATCTAGAGCCATTCTGAGACTTACGACTGGAGCTATAAGGGTGACGCGTTAGGCGCGTCTCTGGGGCTGTGCGTTACATACATAGCCGACGCGTCAGACGCGTCGCTGGGGCTCCACGGGTTAATGTCTGAAAATATGGGTTTCAAAGTACATAACCAGGTCAAAGTGGCGGCTGCGAAACGTCTAACGGGTTGGATTCTGCGTACTTTTAAAACACGCGGTGAATTGCCTATGATAACGCTCTTCAAATCTCTAGTGCTACCGCGGCTTGAATACTGTAGCGTATTAACATCCCCATACAAAGCAGGTGAAATAAATGACGTAGAGAGTGTACAAAGAAATTTCACTTCGCATATAAGTTCGATAAAACATCTACACTATTGGGAGCGTTTAAGAGCACTGAATCTGTACTCACTGGAACGTAGAAGAGAACGTTACCTAATAATATACACATGGAAAATCGCAGAGGGTTTAGTACCAAACCTACATACTCCGATAGTCATGAAATTCAGTGATAGGAGAGGCTGGGAATGCGAAATCCCCCGGATGAATAACAGGGGTGCTATGGGCTCTCTGCGAGAGGGCTGGTTATCACACAGAGGCCCACGTCTCTTCAACAAACTCCCACGGCGAGTAAGAGACATGAGGGACATCTCGTTAGACAACTTCAAGAGAGCCCTAGATGTCGAACTGCAAAAAGTGCCAGACGAGCCCATCCTCGCAAGGGAGCGAGCTGTCGCTTCAAACAGTCTACTGCACCAAATCACCACCCATAACGAGGGGCGTCGCGCTCCTTGGTGCCGCTAGAGGAGCGGCGAACACATCCAAAGGTAAGGTAAGGTAAAGGTAAGATTACGGGGTCTGCAGAGTGCCGATTGGCCCACACCAAGCAGATCCCCCCTCATTCCCAACCCAACTCGTCGAAAATGTACAAATTTATCTTGAAGGGGGGTCTAGAGTTTTTTGTTTTAAGTTTGATGGAGGTCTAGTGAGGAAACTAAGAAATAATGGAATGAATGACCAAACAAACGGTCCATTTCCCCTTAAGGGGGGATGAGAGTAATATTTGCTCATTTATATATTTGTTTATGATTTATTTAGTTTCATCCATAGACCTCCATCAAGCATATAAAGCACCCCCCAACACCCTCCTTCAAGATCAATTTCTACATTTTTCGATAGAAAACTATCCTGGCCGAAGGCCGGCTCATCAAAAAGTACAGGCTCGCTATCGCTAGCCAGGAAAAATTCGACGCCTAAATGACACATATTGACAACGAAATGGGGTGAAATGTCTTAAAATCGCCAAACTAATGGGCCGAACGTCATAAAATATGAAAACTAATGGGGTTAACAATGAGGAAGAAAGGGGACCAGAAAAACGAGCCATCTTCCCTTAATTCGGAGATGGCAATGTCCTTGCCGTATGTTTACATTACAGCTTACAGTAATTGAGCCCACCTCGCTTTTTTGGTTTTCTCTTTCTCTCCCTCTCTCTTTGCCTCGTATGTTTACGTTACGGCTTAATTGAGCCCACCTCGCTTTTTTTGTTTTCTCTTTCTCTCCCTCTCTCTTTACCTTGTATCCGTTCGGCCCCGTTCAGCCTACTGTTTTCAGACGTTTACCCCCATCCAGGTTTCAATATTTTCCTGGTGAGCGGTAGCGAGCCAACATATATATTTTTTTTGTTTCGAGAGCAAGCTAAATTTGTAAATTTTTCGATAGAAAAATGTCCCCGGTGGAGCCGGATTTCTCCATATAATGCTGGTTCGGTATCGCTTGCCAGGAAGATATCGATACTTGGATGGGGATAAACGTCTTAAAACAGTTGGCTGAATGGGGCTGAATGGATACAAGCCAGAGAAAGAGAGAAAAGGAGAGAAAGAGAAAACAAAAATGAACCCCCCACGAGAGGTGCATAGAAAAAAGGGTTGACAGGTTCACTATAGGCCTAATCATTTTTTTTTTACCCACCTCGCCGAAGGTGCTCTTTGGCCTCGGCGAGGTGTGTCTTGAGCATTCCGCGACGTCGCAAGGCCCTTCGCATGCCTCGTGCGGAGCACACCCCTGGCGGGTATACTCTCGGCAAGTACTCGTGCGCAAGTCGACGACTAATCGACGAGGAAATTGCCAATGACTCGTGCATCATCGATGTTCTCAGAACATCTGAGAGCATCGACGAGCCACCGTGCAGCGATGCAAAGTTTTTTTTTGTGTGAAACCCTCCGCGATGTCTCGCCGATGTCGCTGATATCTCCGAGGGCCTCGCAGATCCCTCTGCGATGTTCATCGATGCTTGCGAGAGCTACGACCCCTCGTCAGTTCTCGGACAAAATTTTGAACAATCCGAACATTTGCGATGACCCGCGAGGGCCCTTGCGAGGCCTTGCGAGTCAAACGATTTTCATGAGAGGGTTCAAGATTTTTTTGCGACATGTCACGAATGTGCCCATTTCTTGGTGTCGGCGATGAAAATTGTTACGACCGGGGCTCGTTTAAAACAAGGGCTCTTAATCATTGGACTAGAAAGGCACACAGCCACAACGGTAACACTAGATCCAACCCTCGAACTTATAATGCCGGCGCACAAAAAACACCTATACCCTCCAGAGTTAAATCTGCGATAACGGGGTATCCTATAACTCGGTATAAGTGCACTACTACTACAGGCTGATGATCTCTGATACATCCTGATCACAACAACATACAATTACGTTAATATGGTATACAAGGAAAAGATAGAGATCTTAATTAAATCACTGCAATGATTTAATGCAAACTAGAAGAAGGTATATGTAAAGTTACTCTAAACAATAATGAACTGTCACTCCTATACTAAAGAAAGTGAACGAAAGTCCCAAAGCATCGAGCAGGAATCTTCTGAAGAAAGTCTGATGCTGGGGTAAGATGATCGTATCGGATTTTGAACTGTTATATAAAGCAGGGGCAATATAGGACAAGTGTAGAGGCAGACAGTGTTAACCGACACGGGAATAACGATAAATGCACACTAGTATTATCTCCAACAACAAAAGAAGTACTTAGTCAGGCAACTCAAAAAGCCTGCTCAGGTTGTGCAACTCAACAACAACCAAGGCTTACAGTCAACGTGAATAAGAATGCTGCATACATAACATAAGAGTTTATAATTCTAAACGGGTGTCTGCTAGGCTAATAAAGTCTAGCTGGGATGTCGTAGGCTAGGAAACAATGGCTGAGCAAGCGGCTCGTAGCCTAGCGAGGTCCTTAAGACTGTGCGGCCAAATTACGTTAATTGGCGGGGTGCTCTCTTGATCATCCAGATCGCTAGTATCTGGTTCTCTCCTGGCGTCCCTCTCAAAGTCAAAACAAAACGAGTTAGCACAGTGCTGGGTGGCAGAGGCAAAAGCCCTCACTCGCAGCACAGTGCTAAACTCTCAGGCATTCTCCCCAAGATCGACGCACCTGACAAATTCTACGACAAGGCTTTCAGCACAAATAGCCGACTAAAACATTTGTGTCTGAGGGAAGAAGTTGAATTCATCAACCTCTGGGACAACTTCTACAACCAGCCTACTCTGTTCCGCAAGGATGGCACTCATCTAAACCCTGTGGGTTCAGCACGCATGGGTCGTCTCCTACACGAAGCAGTCCGCAGCCATGGATCAAAAAACGCCATCCGAGAAGAAGCAGCAGTGACATAAATCATCCAACGCCAAGAAAAAAACAGAGGCAACCGAGGACCACCAGCGATAAGGACCGAAGACAGCGAGGACCGAGGACAGCCATGAACATAAATGTAGATCCGACAAGAACCAAAAATATTATTAAAGAGCGTTCCGTGAGTTCTAAAATAACAAATTTAAAGGTTTTCTATGTAAACGCTCGTAGCATACGCAATAAATTTTCAGATTTAGAGGAGCTAGTGTTTACAGAAAATTATGATGTGATTGGCATAACAGAATCTTGGCTCAATACAGAAGATAGAGACTTTTTAGCAGAGTATTCACTTCCCGGTTATGTAATGTTTGAGAAAAGCCGAATAAATCGAAATGGAGGTGGCGTTTTACTTTATATCAAAGAAAGTCTTAACCCTACCCTCTTGTCAAAACCTCAAATTGTGAACGTCGACGCATCTTTTGTGCTAA
The DNA here is from genome assembly GCA_032716605.1 of Paralithodes platypus. Lineage (NCBI taxonomy): Eukaryota > Metazoa > Arthropoda > Malacostraca > Decapoda > Lithodidae > Paralithodes > Paralithodes platypus. The sequence goes on along the minus strand of CM064575.1, from coordinate 26,083,708 downwards.
TAAAGAATAATAAAGGTACCAAAATAATACTTGCATTAATATACAGACCTCCAGCTCAATCAGTGCAAACTGACCGAGAAATTTACGAACAAATTGCAGATGTAAGTAACTCACAAGATACCGTAATTTTTGGTGACTTTAATTTACCTGTGACCAAGTGGGGCGATACTCTTACTTCACACTCCGGACATGACTTGTATACGAACTTGCAAGAGAGTTCGCTTTATCAATTTGTTGGAACGCCGACCCGTGGTAATAACGTTCTTGACATTGTACTTGCAACAAAAGAAGAATTAATAGAGAATTTGAATGTTGGTGATGAATTCAGTAACAGCGACCATCGTACGATAACTTTCACTTTAAAGTTTACTAGTAACGAACCAAATAGTAGCATCGAAAAAGTCCCTAATTTCAAGAAAGCAAACTTCCATAAACTTAGAGCTATGTTTAAAGAAACTGACTGGAGCTTTTTAATTCACAATAACGACATAAATACATCTTGGAAGTTATTCGAAGCCACTTACCTAAAAGCAGTGCAAGACTGCATACCATCGAAAACTCGGCGTCCAGGCCATAATAATAAGCCCAAATGGTGGAATAAAGATATTTCAAACTGCCTGCTTGCTAAAAAATTTGCTAATGATAGATTAAAATCCTCACAAAATGACGAAGAACGGCTGAAATTTGTAGAGCTACGACGCAAAGCCAAAAAGTTAATTAAGCAAAGTAAAAAGACCTTAGAGTTACATATTGCGAATCAAAGTAAAACAAACCCGAAAGAATTCTATAGTTATATCAGAAAGAAAAAAGTCGTTACTTCAACTGTTGGACCGTTAGTCGATGAAAATGGAGAATACACCAAAGACGAAGAACAAATGAGTAATGCCCTCAATACCTTCTTTGCATCAGTTTTTACAACAGAAGACCTCAGTGATATCCCTACACCATCGCCGATTCAGATTGATAATTCAGATGTTCTAAGCAATATCACCGTTACAGAGAGAGAAGTATTGAATTGTTTAGATAAACTCAAGGTAAATAAAACGCCTGGACCTGATACAATCTCGCCTAGAGTTCTAAAGGAAGCTAAGGATGAGCTCTCTAAACCACTGACATTACTATTCAATAAATCCTTGCAGTCTGGAACTATGCCCGATCAGTGGAAGCTAGCCAACGTAACACCGATATTCAAAAAAGGCAGCAAATCCCTACCCAGTAACTATCGTCCAATTAGCTTAACCTCAGTTGTATGTAAAATGCTAGAAACGGTCATACGAGACAGACTCATAAATCACGTAGAGGAAAATAACATACTTAAAGATACTCAACACGGCTTTCGTAAAAAACGTTCCTGTTTAACAAAGCTCTTAGACTTCTTCCACGATATCCTCAACCTCTACGATGAGAGTAAAGCTGTAGATATTATATACCTTGATTTTCAAAAGGCCTTTGACAAAGTTCCCCACAAACGTTTACTGCTAAAACTAAAAGCGCATGGAATACAAGACGGTGTGTTGAAATGGATAGAAAATTGGCTCAGCGACAGAAAGCAAAGAGTAGTCATAAACGGTAAGGCATCAAAATGGACCAATGTAAGTAGCGGGGTACCCCAGGGATCGGTACTAGGACCAATTCTCTTTCTAATTTACATCAACGACATAGATGAGGGTCTCACCTGTACAATCTCAAAATTTGCTGACGATACAAAAATTGCAAATAGCGTACTCTCAAAAGAACAAGTTGACGATATGCAACACAATCTAGATAAATTGTCATGTTGGGCCCAAATTTGGCAAATGAGTTTCAATGCGGATAAATGTAAAGTACTACATATCGGATACCTAAATGAGAAAGCAAACTATTCGATGAATGGCACTCAGCTTAAGAATGTAAACAGAGAAACCGATCTGGGAGTAACAATATCGAGTAACCTAAAACCGAGTCAACAATGTTCAGAAGTTGTTAAGAAGGCAAACAAAATAATTGGCTTTATAGGCAGGTCATTTGAGCATAAATCCAAAGAAGTTATCCTAACCCTTTACAATTCATTAGTCCGCCCTCTTCTGGAATACTGCGTTCAATCCTGGTGCCCTTATTACCAAAAAGATATAAACAAGCTAGAACGAGTTCAACGTAGAGTTACCAAAATGATACCTAGCCTAAAGAACAAACCATACGAAGAGCGTCTTAGAGAATTAAATCTATTTCCTTTAACCCAGCGCAGATTAAGAGGTGACTTAATTCAAGTGTTCAAAATCATCAAAGGCATCGACAATATGAACTGTAGTAAGTACTTCACTATCAACCAATCTAATTACACGCGGGGAAACGGTTGCAAAATTATTGGTAAATCTTTTAACTCACACGAATCTAAGAATTTCTTCTTCAATCGAGTTGTCAACTTGTGGAATGGGCTTCCCCGAAACGTTATAGACTGCATCACCGTTGATTCATTTAAACTCCGCCTAGACAAATATCTCGCATCAAACCCGCGACTGACTGCGTTTGTAAATGAATAACTTTATTTTATCCCCCCCTCAGTTACTAACCCATCTGTCCCATACTAACTTCCTAATCCTGCCACGGACATTAGTTCCAGGGCAGTAATTCCCTTTCCAATGTTCCCTTACCCACTCTAAACCACTGTTTGGACACTTGATCCTCAGTGTTTTGGAGGACAAGCAACCTAGAAGGGTCACTAGATCTGTTGTTGCTTGATTTCCTTTGTACTCCTTTGTACAAGGTACACAGTCAGAAAGACCACCTAGGCTTCCCACGTCTCCGTTGCGATTGTACAGGTTCAACAAAACCTGTTACACATCGGAAATCACAACACAAGTAGCCTTACCCCAGTCTAGCATTAAATAGCCCAGCAGACAGCCAAGGAATAGGTAGGGAGTCACCGTGAGTGTGTCGAACCTCTACAAACAAAATGGTAACCCCTCCAAAATGCCTAACTAAACATATAATATCTGAGAGCTTCAGCATATAATACGATGGCCGATATATGAAATCGTGCAGAACCAAAGGGGAGTTATGATATTGAATAGAGAGGAAGAATGAGAGGTAAGAAGTTGAGAGAGAGAGAAAGTGCTCTATAGGTAGAAGTCGGGGACAGGTGGCAAGGGATATGTTAAGGGTATGCTGGTCAAGCAAGCTCTGAGCAAGGAAGGCACAAGGCAGCAGGGAAGTGCGGGGGAACTACCTCCTGACGCGGCGGGAGGGGTGGTGAGGCGGCCAGCCACTCAGAGGGCCCGGCCGTGGCATGACGTCACCGAGGCAACGTGTAACCCTCCGCGAGTACCCTCTGTCTCCTGCACTTACTCACTCACACTCTCTAGCTGTATCATTCAGTCTTATACATTAAACTTACAACTGATGATATAAAATACAATGCATTGTCACAGGCGAAAATATAGACTACTTTTGTACTGCCTGTGACATGACGATTCACAAGAAAGAAAGTACAACATTGTAGATAGACTGTAGCCAAATACACTGCCCTGGCGAGTGCTAGCGAGCGGCCAAGCGAGCGGCTGAGCCCACGTGGCGTTCTGCCAAGCTGCAGGCGTCACAAAATCGTATGAACTCGCAACAGCGGGAAAGGGGCATAAGATGGATAAATTGAGTTTTGGAAGCATTAAATACAACAAGGTTTTCTCTACCCAATAGGAAATAGTAGCTAGATCAGAAGATAACGTTTTATGGCTTCATTACGTTTGTTTTTGAGGGACTGCTGGCTGGGACGTTCTGGAAAACTAATTGAGTGAGGTAAGGTAGAGTCGTCTGCATATGAATGGATGGGACTGGATGTACAGTTGAGAAGATCATTTATGAAAATTAGAAAGAGAATAGGAGATAGGACAGAACCCTGAGCAACACCAGAGTTGATAGGATGAGCGATGGCTGTCCACAACCGCAGCTATGGAATGGTCGGAAAGGAAATTAGGGACAAAGGCACAGATGGAGGGACAGAAACCGAAGGAGGGCAGTTTGGAAATTAAAGATTTGTGCCAGACTCTATCGAAGGCCTTCGATATGAATAGTGCAACAGAAAAAGTCCCACCGAAGTCCTGAAAGTTGGATGACCAAGAGTTAGTAAGATATGAAAGAAGATCGCCAGTAGAACAACCATTAAGGAAGCCATACTGGCGATCTGAGAGCAGATTATGAGAAGAGAAATGCTTAAGAAATTTGGAAGCAAGAATAGTTCAAAAACTTTGGAAATACAAGACTCCCTGACTCCCATATATTTTTTAATTATGTAAATATTCCCACTTCCCCTAGTATTGACATTCTCGGTGTAACATTAACTACTAACTTGAGCTGGACACATTATGTTAGAAGCATTGCTAAGAATGCCTCTAAAAAACTGGGACTCCTGTACAGAGTTCGAGAATTCTTCACTGACGAGCAGTTGGCCGTAATATATAAAAGTCATGTGCGCTCTCAGATGGATTACTGTTCACCTCTGTGGGGTGGAAGTGGAGTGGTTGCATTGAGGCAGTTGGACAAAATTCAAAATAAAGCTATTAGATTAATCAATAACCCTGCAATCACACAGGACCTTCCTACATTAGCCATACGAAGAAACGTTGCATCCCTTGCATTATTCTACAGATATTTTCACAGCAATTGTTCCGAGGAACTTGCTTCAATTGTGCCGCCTCTCCACATCTTTCCCCGTAGAACTAGGGCAGCTGAGAGCGCCCATGAATTTACACTTTCTCCTCCACAATGCAGAACTTCTGCTTATCAGAATTAATTTATCCCCAGAGCTACTACTCTTTGGAATTCACTTCCCTCGAATTGCTTTCCACAAACTTACAATCAACAAATGTTTAAATCCAGTTGTTACAAACATTTTATGAATGGAGGATGCCTTTAGGCACATGGACCTTTTTGTTTTATCTGTGTTTTTCCTTCCTCCGTTCATTGTCTCTTAATAAAAAAAAAAAAAAAAAAGATGAGAGCAATTGGACGATAGTTGGAGGGTTGAGAGCAGTCACCTTTCTTTGGGACAGGTTGAATGAGAGCAAACTTCCAAAAAGAAGGAAAGACGTTAGAGGAGAGACAGAGACGAAAGAGTTTGCCTAGGCAGGGGGTCGGCACGGAAGCACAGTTTTTAAGTACAACAGGAGGAACACTGTCCTGACCGTACACCTTTTTAGTATTAAGCCCAGAGAGGGTAGTAAGTACATCTCTAGAAGAGATTAAGATATTAGGCATAAGTAGGAGAGAGGGGGGTGGAGAGGGAGGAATAGCACTGAAATCATCCAAGGTAGAGTTTCTGGCAAAGGTTTGAGCGAAGAGTTCAGCTTTGTCGGAGGAAGAAGTGATGGTTGTGCCATCAGAGTGGAAAAGGGGAGGGAAAGACGAGGAAGAAAAGTTGTTGGAGAGGTTTTTGGCTAGATGCCAGAATGCTTGGGAAGAGCTAGAGTTGGATAATTCAGTGCATTTATTATTGATGAAAGAGTGCTTCGCAAGTCGAAAAACAGATTTGGCTTGATTCCGGGCAGAAACATAGTAGGAATGAGATTCTTGAGTTTAAAGGCGTCGGTACCGTTTGAATGCTTCCTCCTTGTTGGGGACAGCAGTAGACCAAGAGTGAGTAGACCAAGATTTTTTTGCATTAGACTGAGAGAAAGAAAATTGAATGTACGCTTCCATGCCCGAGAGGATTATCTCGGTAATGCGTTCAGCACTCTCCGAGGGTCCTCGGCCACCGAAGCAGAAGTCATTCCCTGGGAAATCAAAGAAGTACTGCCGGAGAGTCCCAGTCGGCAGCGCCAAAGTGCCACAAGCGCCGCCGGCTGGGAGGATCGGATGGCCGTCCTGAAGAGATAAGACAGGTGACGGAGATAAGTTTATGGTCGGAGGAGCCCAAAGGAGAGAAAAGATTGACAGTATGAGAAGAAGGATTAGAAGTCAGAAATAAGTCAAGAATGTTGGGCCGATATCCGAAGCGATCCGGGATACGGGTGGGTTGCTGGACCAGCTGTTCTAGCTCATTTATGATAGAAAAGACGTAGGCTTGTTCACCAGGTTGGTCAGTAGAGTGAGAGGAGAGCCATTGGCGGTGGTGAATGTTGAAATCTCCCTAGGTGGAGATATCAGAGAAGCGAGAGATAGATAGAATGTGTTCCACTTTAGAGCTTAGATAGTCGAAGAATTTTGGAAAGTCGGTAGAGTTAGGGGAAAGATAGACAGCACAGAAATATTTAGTATGAGAATGACAGGATAGTTTGAGCCATAAAGGTGAGAATTCAGAGGAATCGATATCGGGAACACGAGAGCAAGTGAGTGTTGTGCACGTATGCACAACATCCGCCTTTGGCTTTGAAACTAGGATAGAGAAAGTAGGAGGATACAGAGAAGGGGCTGCTGGAAGTTGTCTCAGATACCTCGGTTTCTGTGAGGAAAAGAAGATCAAGTTTGGAGGAGGAGAGATGGTGTTCGACAGTGAAAATTAGAGGAAAGGATGCGAATATATCAAACATTGATAGTAAGAGTGACAGGCCGTGGTCCAGAGCATTTAGAGGGGTCGTCAGGGGAAGGTCGGGTATGTGTGGGGGTATTTATGCCCCCCCCTCCCCCCCCCCCCCCCTTCGGGAACTCCGAGGCTGAGCCTGTGTTCATAATTTTTTAATAATTTTTGAAGGAGGAATTGTGGTATGCATGTTAAGTGTAGTGAAGTATGTGCACTGTATATATATATATATATATATATGCCTATATATGTATATATATATTGATTTAGATTTCCTTCACTTTGCCTCTTCATTAGCCATTTCACACACACACATACACACACTCTCTCTCTTTTGTCTGATATACCGGGTATTGGATTTTCTGCAGTACCGGTATTCGCTTGGTCTTGCTTGCTTTCTCTGATTTAATTTTCATTGCCCTGTCTATTACATGTTTCTTGGGAGTAATTCGTTGTGGATTGTATTTTCTTGTCAGAGATCTGCTTAAAAATAATTCTATCTATCTATCTATCTATTGCCTGACGCCGTGATCCCCGAAGGGGTGGCCACGAACGAACCGCCCCCATGCACCTCTGTCCCCGGTCAGTCGACGCCCCTCCCCCCAACCAGCACCGCCTTCATTCATATACTTTCTCACCCCATCCTTCCACCTCTCATTCAGTCTACCTCTCCCTCTCTGTCCCTCCACCTCGCTCTCGTACACCCTCTTAGTCATTCTCTCGCTTTCCATACGTTCCATATGGCCGAACCATCTCAAGTTGTTTCTTTTCACACTTTCCAGCACATCTACCTCCACACCACACCTCCTTCTTACTTCCTCATTAGTCTGTCTATCCCTCCATGTAACTCCTCATGCACTTCTTAGGTAATTCATTTCCACTGCTCTCACTCTTGGTCTGAGTCTCTCAACCAACGTCCATGCTTCGCTTCCGTAAGTCAGTGTCGGGATTACCACACTGTCATGCAAGGACTTCTTCACTTCCATACTGACCACCCTATTTCTTGTTACTGCTTTCAGCGTTCCTACAACCCTCTTCCCCTGTTGTACCCTCTCCCGCACTTCTTCATCCATAATAATTGCTTTGTGCAAATTATATTATTTATCTTGTATTATTATTCTTAGAACATATAGCCTATTGATAATCTTTTAATGTGTTGCTGTATGTATTGTTTTATTATTTTTATCATAGCATATATTGATAATATATTAATATCATAGCATATATTGTTAATAATCTATTAATATGTTACTAGTTGTATGTATTATTTTAATATTTGTATAGCATAGCCTATATTGATAATCTTTTAATGTGTTATTAGTTGTATGTATTAATCTATTATTATTATTATTATTATTATTATAGTAACTATTGTTAATATTTTAATGTGTTACCGTTCTGGTACTAGATATGTGTACAGTACGGTAGGTGTTATATAAAGTCGAATACACACGCTCTTTTCTCTCTTCTTTTCATGTACCGGTATGGAAGTAAAAACTAGAAAATTAGCTAAGTATAGGCTATTTGATTTGAATTACAACTATATACACAAAATAAACTTGATAATCAACTTCCAAAATTTCCGTCTATGCATAATATCATGGAAAGGGAAACAAGTCATATTGGCGCCTGCACTTGTATATTTTTAAGTTATCTGAGACCAAAGCTAAACCAAATCCTCTTTCCTCTTTTCCAGGTAAGCGATGAGATCCCCTTCTGTGTTTTGCTCCTGGAGTTGTATTGCTTCTCGTTGACCGCTTTGATGCTGATCATTTTAAGGTAAGAATTATGACAGGCGGCCGAGGAGGAATATCTTTGCCCCCATGTTTATTCTAAGGTTGCATAAATTTAAATTAAATCCGCGTTTAATTTTATGCTTCTAGATTTTGAGCAAAAACTTTATGATGTTAACTCTTCTTGTGATTGATAATACTGTGGTATGATACTTTATATACCGTATACTCTACTCAACATAACAAGCAGTGTTCTCTGTTTGCAGCAAATTTATTGATTTAAAGATTGAAGAAGAAATACTTCAGCTATCCGTATTTCAGTCTGTAATCTAATAATTAATATCACATTTAATGGATTACTCTTGAAGCAGTTAATTAATTAAACTAGTGGTTTGTAAGTAACTGGCAGCGATAAGATAAAGACAATATGCCTATAGTAGTACGGTACTTTAAATTGAGATGTTGGCTATTTGTGAAAGTGATGTTGGGTGAAAGGAGGGGCACCGGCTGACTATTAACAAGGTAGCATTTAGGCGATTAATTCTTGGTGACCCCTCGGAGATCAAACTGTCTAGATAGATATATAGCACTGGAGAATATGAAACAAATTAGGAAACTCTATATTTTACCAAGAGAAGTGGTGATGAATAGCAATGAGTGGAGAATGCTTGTGAATATATGAGTGATAAGGCGGTTGTTGGGATCGGGCGCCAGTTGGACTAAATAATAGTCCGTCTGGTGCCTGACCTAGGGAGCCGGTGTATACTTGTATATGAATGGCCATGCCTGCAAGTGATATGGGCGAGCATTGTGGTGTGATTCGTGCCTGACTGCTGTGACCAAACATCTCAGGGAGATCTGGGACCTGGGAATCTTATGCTGGCGACCCCATCAGTGCCATCACGGTCCTCGGTCTCTGGGACTTCTTTTGGGCGACCTAGACGTCTGTGTGTGTGTGTTTTTTTTCTTTTTCGGGCACATACATACATACATACATACGTACATACAAGTTTAAATATCGTTTTATCCACAGAAAGTGTTGTCTCACGTCCTGAGTATATGCATACATAGGCCTACATACTTTACCTGTAGTGGAAAAGCTCTGTTCTCTCCCTCATGAACCCTGTTCACCTGATGACCCCCTGCCCTGCCTACCTGAGACTTCCCTTAATTAGCAGTCCCTCTCGCCAGTAACCATCATATTGACTTTCCCGCGTAATTAGTGTCGTGTGTAAAGAGATTGTTTAGTATTATAACATTCGCTGTTTGCCTGCCTCTTCTGCTCTTGATCATTGTCTTGTCTCCGGTAATTAGGATTTTCTGACCTAATGTTTGATGCAATCCCGATCGAGCCCTAGCTAGACACACGTTCCGCTACTATTGTGTTCACTGACTTGGTTTTAATGTTATCCAGATTATCGTTCCCCGCACTCAGTCCCGCTACGCCTAGTCGTTTGCATATCTTACATATTCGTGAGCCCTATGTGACGTGCAAGCTGAATGGTGTAGTCATTTTAAGTAATTACAGTAACAGTCGTATTATGCGACTGTTCTAACTTATATCGGGAGTGTGGAAAGTTATAATGTAAAATTAAAAATATATACAGTAACTATATATACTGCCTGCTTATTGAGAACTGGTGTCTGTGTTATGTAAAATCATGGAAAGAATACAGCTGTAACGTTGCGACGTATGTACTAATGTAGATTATCTTGTCGTATTTCGTACGTTAATAAGTAGAACAATCAATCAAGTTCCTTTTGACTCATGTTCTTAAGGAGAGACTCAATTATTTTCCAACGAACTTGTTAAGCTATCGAACTAAAATGTGGCACACGCACACACAACCACTGCCGAGTGCGTGACATTTGTTAGTAAAGGAATAACAAGCAAACTAAGTTTTTGGTTATAAATTTTGCACTGATATAATACATTTATCTTTTTTCTGGGAAGAGCTATTGTATTTATCAGATAAATAAATGGTTAGGGTTTAGGCACACTTTATTGATGAATTGCCCCAAAATTGGAGATATAACAGAGTTGTAGATATGTGGAATAGCCTACCGAGTGCTATATAGTAGGACTAAGAACGATAGAGAGATTTAAGATAAAATTAGATAGGCATATGGACGAGATGGTTGGGTGTGGAAGGGATCTGCCTCGTGTTTACCAATTGACTCTCTACAGACTCCCGTTTCTTATGTTATTATGATAAAAAGAAAACTAAATTTAAATCCACATTGTATCGTCTTTAGAATATTAACCCTTAAAGAGCGGCGCTCGACTTAAGTCGTGCACCAATTTGCAGCAAGTTAGGAGCATTATTAACCCGTCCAACCCCGGCTAGTTTTGTAATGTTTGTTCACCAGAACCCGGCCGGTTTTCAAAAAATTGTTTTATTCCAGAAACAATAGCGAATGGGTTAGGAATGAAGGAAAAACCACGAAAAACCGCTCAAATAGCTTAAAGAATGGTCCTACAGAGCCCCCGAAAACGTATTTTACAAGAGTAAAAAATTGAAGGCAATTACCCCAAAAAAACAGGTTATTGCGTGCTCACGCGCACGCACGTGGACTTTGAGAGTTTTCAACCATCGGCACGGTTGCGTGGGATACGTACACAGTTCCCATACAAATCTGAGCCCTCTTGAATGGCTACACCTGAGGTTACGGTCGGCGCAATTAGGGTGACGCGCCAGGCGCGTCTCTGGGGCTGTGCGTTATATACATCGCCGACACGTCAGGCGCGTCGCTGGGGCTGTACGGGTTAAGGCTTTTAAAGGGTTAAAATCGAGTGCAAATGGCCGGGAGCGCAGCGGGCCAGACAGCCGTCTCCCAGGGCTTACCGCCGCCCATTAACTCATGTTCCCAGTGTTCTCGAGAGGCCGGCAGTGTAGCCAGTAGTGAGCATAGCTGGGAAAAATATACCGATATATGCTATATGTTCGTGGCACCACTGCAAGAGAACCACGAGTGCTACGTAGCTCGTTCTGGTCTCATTTTGAAGCTTTTAGTGTCTAGTTTTTTGCTAAATAATTTGTTCTTCATGCAGATGCTTGATTTATCATGCAGGAGGGCCTGAATATGCCCAAATGAGCCCAAAACACCCCCGCTAGCCAAGGGTTAAATAGAGGGGAAAATGTCACTATAACGCACCTGAGCGATTTGTGAGTCCCGGTTAATTAATGAAGCGTTACCATTGGTCGTCAGGAAGGAAGGAAGGAAGGGGGCCAGGTATCTGAAACACGACCCTTGGGTCAATAAACTGTAGGGGACCCTTGGGTTGGTGGTGCCCGTGTATAACTCTCCCATACAAGACCAATAATACTACCAGGTGTTTTCATCCAAGAACATATTTGTGCCTAAGGGTCGAGAAGACCTGCTAGATAGTATTGGTCTTGCTCCCATGTGTATGCTACTCAGTACTAAGGGTCTAGAAGACCTGCTAGATAGTATTGGTCTTGCTCCCATGTGTATGCTACTCAGTACTAAGGGTCTAGAAGACCTGCTAGTTAGTATTGGTCTTGCTCCAATGTTTATGGTACTCAGTACTAAGGGTCTAGAAGACCTGCTAGATAGTATTGGTCTTGCTCCCATGTGTATGCTACTCAGTACTAAGGGTCTTGAAGACCTGCTAGTTAGTATTGGTCTTGCTCCAATGTTTATGGTACTCAGTACTAAGGGTCTAGAAGACCTGCTAGTTAGTATTGGTCTTGCTCCAATGTTTATGCTACTCAGTACTAAGGGTCTCGAAGACCTGCTAGTTAGTATTGGTCTTGCTCCAATGTTATGCTACTCAGTTCTTGTTTGCCTTTTTGGGCAAATTAGGGTCAGGAAACAAGTCCATTTTTATCTGGCGTTTGGTAACACCATGTAGGTAGTACAGTCTTTTTATAGGCTGGTCCATTTTAGTGAAGTGTTGCAAATATATCTTTCCTGAAATTGTATAATAATTGGAATGCCCTGCCAACTAACCTAGCAGTGACAGTTATCGCGGGCTTCTATACACACACAATAAACTCCAAATTACTCGATCTGACCAACACTGAACAGCCAGAGGATAGGCGAAGTCCATGCAATTGTACTAAGAAAAAAAAAAAAAACACACACAGAACAAAACATAACCCAAAGGCCCCCTTTTAGATATATTTGTGTATTTAATTTTGGTAAAAAACAGCTCTGGCCAAAGGATACTTCCACCCTGCTTCCACCTAAATTGCAGGTTCGCTATCGCTTGTCTGAGAAAAAAAATGGACACTTAAGTGGCACGAAAGGTCTTAGCATCGCAAAAATAACGAGGCAAATGTATTACAATATTAAAGCTAATGTGGCTAAACATGAGGAAGAAGGGGGTCCAGAACAATTCTCAGCATTGTTTATTGGTCTTGTATATTTTTCAATGTAACCTTTATAGTTGTATATAATAACCTCGAGCAATATCAATTTTAGTGTATGCCTAGCTAACATCTAACTTATATATTGAAATCCCTTAAGCCTATGTATAAATATTCGATTTTCAAACAATTGTATGTAGGCTATACTAAGGAAGTCCTATATTTACACTAAGGCTATGTTTTCGTGTTTTTTCCTTCCCCTCTCCCCCCCCCCCCCCTAGATCAAATATCCCTCCACAAACTTCCACAACATCGTACTCGTGTAATAGGTTTGGGGAATAGGTTCTTTGACATTATTTCCCCAGAGAGAATAAATCTTCGGAAAATTCTCGTCATATTTCTAACCTTCAGGCCTGGAATTCAAAGTTGGTACCGCCGTGAGACACTCCAGGGAAACTCGCTCTGACTTCCCATGACCTGAAGCTCAAACTATGCTGCACTATCGAAAAATATACAATAGAGACGGAAGCTGCTAGCACACGGCCGTTTTTCCCACAACTTATTTTTCCGGCAACTCTAGTCCAGTACAGTCACTCATAACATATCGGGGACCTCATCCATCTCTAATTATGGAAGTATATCTCAGGAAATGAATGTATGATTATAACTGTCTATGCATCAACTACAAAACTACATATATTATTTTTGTAAAGCAAGTTCCATCCAAAAATCAATCCTGATAGTTATAATTGCATCAAAAAAGCATAAGGGGGCCACCAATTGTTATAAGTGACAGTACCTTAGCAGGTAAATGGTAAACAATTATAGGAATTTAGCTTCGATAAATGACTCCATCTTCAGGCTAGTTTCCGATACTACTTTGGGTAGTTATCGATCAATCAGGGTGTCAATCGGCAGAAATTTTGTTTGAAGACTTGAATGAATATGAGAAGGAATATAGCCTAAGACAATTAACATGAAGTAGCATTGTGTTGGCCATATTTTCACTTCCAAAGACATAATTTGAACTATAAACCATAATTTCGTCTTTACACATACAATAATAGATACGGTTTCGATATATTACTCCATCTTGAAGCTACTTTACGATACTACTTTGGTTAGTTATTGTTCAATCTACTGCCGCGGGTGAGAGAGCCGCTCAGAATGAACGCCGACTGTGTTATTACATGCCTTAAGGGAAGATGGGCTGGTTTTTCTGGACACCTTTCTCCCTCATGCTTAGCCCCTTTAGTTTTCAGATTTTAAGACGTTTAGCCCATTAGTTTGGCGATTTTAGTACCTTTCGCCCCTTTTCATTGCAATATTTAGACTTATCGTGTCATTTAGCTGTCGATTTTTTTCCTGGCGAGCAATAGCGAGCCTATAATTTAGGAGGAATCGGCCTTCGGCCGGGATACTTTTCTGTCGAAAAATGAACAAATATATCTTAAAGGGGGTTCCTAGGGTTGTTTTTAAAAAGGTTGATGGAGGTCTAGGGAGGAAAGGTTGATGGAGGTCTAGGGAGGAAAGGTTGATGGAGGTCTAGGGAGGAAAGGTTGATGGAGGTCTAGGGAGGAAAGGTTGATGGAGGTCTAGGGAGGAAAGGTTGATGGAGGTCTAGGGAGGAAAGGTTGATGGAGGTCTAGGGAGGAAAGGTTGATGGAGGTCTAGGGAGGAAAGGTTGATGGAGGTCTAGGGAGGAAAGGTTGATGGAGGTCTAGGGAGGAAAGGTTGATGGAGGTCTAGGGAGGAAAGGTTGATGGAGGTCTAGGGAGGAAAGTAGAAACATAGTAAATAAACATAAACATGACCAAAAAGTTAACCATTCCCCTTAACTACGTCCCGGAACTCCCGATGCATTATCATTGTGGAATAGAGGCAAGTTATAGCAGGTGAAACTGTAAACAGTTATCACACATTGAGCTTATTGACCCATTCAGTAACGGTGGTATTCTTTTCATTATATTCGAGCAACTATTAGCCGATTTTGTTCATGTTAGGAACGTCTACGCAGTAAAAGATAACAGATCATCTCAATTAATTCTTTTGGCTACCGTACCGGTATATCTTTCCTAAGCTTAATCAAATCGTCTAAATATACCTGAAATCATATACAAAAAACCCGACTTTGCAGGTACTGAAAGGGTTAAAAATTTCTACTAAGGCATAAATTATGTTATATAGATTATATAGGAAAGACATCTGCACTAGTATACCGATAATATTATATTGAGCTTAATTCTATAATGAAACAGCTTCTTTTTAGATATTATTTACCTACAGAGCTCCACCATTATGTTATAGTTATGATACACATATTTATCCAGAGAATACGGGACCACAAACATAATATTCAGTAATGATAAGAAAGCGGAACAGAAAACCAAACGAGATTGACTAATTCTTGTGAACGGTGAAATAGAGTCTGGCTATCCCGTCTCTGTAATACTAATAGAGTCTGGCTATCCCGTCTCTGTAATACTAATAGAGTATGGCTATCCCATCTCTGTAATACTAATAGAGTCTGGTGTTACGGCTGGATCGGCAATACATATTCGGGATTCTTGATCGTAGGACAGAAATGGCTTAAGTGACAACGACACGCTCGATTCCAGTCCCAAATACTATATGCTCCAGACAACAAAAGCACCAACGCCCTACAGAGTTATCGTCTACGGTAACGAGGTACCTTAACTCGGCGAAAGTGTACAACAGGGGTAGGCTATGAGGCTAAACTCCCTCAGACATTTATAGGTTACGTTATTACTAAAGAAATGCAATACTCAAGAAACTACGTTAATATTAAGCCTCTAATAATGTAGAATAGAAGCAGGCTAAAGGTATGACAGTGAAATGCTAAATGACAAATGTACACGCCTACTTGAAAGCGCGTGCACTACACTAACTGTCCCCTACTAACATGCACTAGCATGTAGCATACAAGATGTTCATGATCCAGTAGATACCTAATAATACACATGGGAGGAACATAAACAGTAGTCACTTATTATAATAATGAATCTATACTTGGAATAACTAAAAGGTTGCAGGCAACAGTACTGCGCCGGTAGCCTACTACCGCATAGGCTACTTCGCTTCTCTCACTCTGTCTCCCCTCCGAGTCCGTATGCGCCCTACGCAACAGAACTCCGGACACAGCAGCAAAACGACAGTGCAGTTAATTGATACATGAAAGTATTAATAGTGTTGTCTTGTGTGTGAGTAATGTGTATTGTAAAGTGTTATAGATATATACTTAAAGAGAGCTGCAATGCATAGTAAAATAAAGATATATCCCACTCATCATCCCCATGTGTTCTAGCTAGCAGGCCAAGTCACAGGAACAACGAGTCCCAGCACCGAAAGCGAGAACCCAGGAGAAGACTGTAGAGAACACAAGGACAGATAAATTACGTTACTCTACTATACCGGCACTACGAGCGAGCTGTAGTCTCGGGTGCTACACTCGCTCCTGGCTCGGTATGCAAATCAAGGCTAAGTCCTCGTCCCTCTACAGACAACTCCTGGGCATGGTCGGGCTCTTACACATGGCACCAGTCTAGTCACAAATGGGATGATGAGCAGGGCATATAACTCGTGAACATGTAGAACGTTCACCAACTATCCTCATCAAGAAGATCGCTGTTCACATTAACCCCTTAAATCTAATACATGTAAATATATGCTTGTCCTAAGAGTAATACGAGAGGTGAGTGCTGAAACTCCTTTAGGACCTCAAGGGAAGGTTATGCATTTAAATAGAGAGAAGAATGAAATGAGAGTAATGTCGTCAGAGGGAAAGAGTGCAACCGTGAGAAGTGGGGAGAGAGAGCAAGGGATGTTAGAATCTCAAAGGTTCTAGGCAACCTAGTCCAGGAACACACAGCCAACCTCCAGGCAGTGTGCTGTACGACAACATGGGCCCAGCCCAGGCAGGCAACAATGGACTACCAACCCTATCGCGCCTAGCTATAAGGGCAAGGCTGCCAACCAGTCCATACGTCTGGCAACCACCCGGCCGGCAGCGCGGCGTGTTGCTACCCTCTTGCTCTGAAGCCCAACTCACTCTCTCTCTCTGAATTCCCATTATCCTATCTATCAACTTCTCTATTGATACTACATATTAAATGGAAGGTCTCGACATGGCTTAAAACAAAACCCACCACTGGTTAGCACATGACGAGACCTTTGCAGAGATACAAAGAACATAGTTATAAGTTGTCACACTCAATATACATAGCGGCTGACGGTAGCCAGATCACGGGCGGTACAGTGGAGTACCAAGGAGTACAATCAGGTTGCGTTGCCCAGCACTGGGGTGCGTCACAGCCCCCCCAAGATTTTAGATAATCGACCTTAGAAGCATTATCAAAATCTGACAGGCAACCAACCGACCTGCTACCCTTAGCTGCCACTAATTGCTAAAGGTGCACAACAACTGAAGTGTGAATTATACATAAAACACAATATTGCATGCATCATGCTACAACAATAAAGAGTTACAAAACTAAAAAAAAGAAAGAGTTTTCTCGTTTATTTTATTGTTTTATAATCTTTTTGGACGGCGTTATGATAGCCTAATTTTACTCCTGCTCAACCCACACACCGTGCACGACTATCTTGGATCATCAACCCTTGATAGACAATCTGCTATCACGTTCTCACTCCCGGCAATATGATGAATGTTGAGATTATACTCTTGGAGCATTAGGGACCACCTGGTCAACCGCATATTCCGATTGTGAAACTGATTTAGGAATTTCAAGGGATGATGGTCCGTATAAATCGTCACTACCGGGCCGTAGGCTGGAACATAAACTTTGAAATGTTTGAGCGACAAAACGATAGCCAGAAGCTCCTTCTCTATAGTCGAGTAATTCCTTTGTGCCGAATTAAACTTGCGAGAAAAGAAGCTCACTGGGTGTTCCAAGCCCTCGGAATCAGTCTGCAGTAACACTGCCCCGGCACCCACACCGCTGGCATCAGTCGCCAGCTGAAAACTCCTGGAGAAGTCTGGGGCCCTCAAAATCGGATGTGTACACAGCAGGTGCTTGACTAGGTCGAAAGCCCTCTGACTCTCCGCAGCCCAACAGAACTTCACTGACTTCGACAGTAGATCAGTTAACGGTGCTAAGACAGTAGAGTATCCCCGGATGAAGCGCCTATAATAGCCTATCATACCTAGGAACCGCATGACCTGGCGCTTAGTGGTGGGCCTGGGAAACATATTGATAGCCTGTATCTTGCTCAGGGGGGGGCACACCCGGCCTAACCCGACCACAAAGCCAAGATACTGCACAGTAGCCTTTACAAACTCGCACTTCCTCAGGTTCACCACCAGCCCAGCATCGTGCAACTTCCTAAACAGGGTCTCTAAGTGCCTTAGGTGATTTTCAAAATCGTCATCATATACTATCACGTCATCAAGGTAGACCGTGCAGTTAGGGATTTCGTCACAAATATCGTTCATCAGGTTTTGAAACGTGGCAGGTGCGTTCTTAAGCCCATAAGGCATTACGTTACATTGGTAGGTCTTGCCATCTACCACAAAACCACAAACTTGCTTAGCTCGGTCCGACAGGGGTACTTGCCAGTAGCCTTTTACAAGATCAATTTTAGTAAGGTACTTTGCATTCCCTATCTTGTCCACGCTGTCGTCAACTCGAGGCAAAGGGTAAGGGTTGGTAGTGGTCAAGCCATTTAGCCTACGAAAATCTATGCAGAACCGCACCTTGCCGTCAGGTTTTGGCTGCAACGTGACGGGTGATGTCCACTTCACATAACCTTCAGTGATCATCCCTCTCTCAACCATGTACTTTAACTCCTCCCGTAAAGCTGGCAACTTTACCGGGGGCACACGGTAGGGCACTGACTTGAAGGGCACATTATCACCGACGTCCACGTCGTGCGTTACCTGAGTAGTGAGACCTGGGTGTTCGGCGAAAACAGAGGGGTATGACCTGAACAGGCCTAGGACAGCAGCAGCACCCTGGTGCTCAGGCAGGTGACTTACAGCTTGCCTAGCCTCTTGTTCAGTATTCCCCGCCCACTGTTCCGCGGAAATGACACAGTCCCAGCTATCCTCCTCAGCAGCATGACTGTCCCCACCTCCTTCTCCACCCTGGCCGCTGCAGGCCAGCACAGGGACAGTGAGAGGCTCTGAGGGGCGTCTCACATACTCTTTCATGAGGTTAACATGACATAACTGATGTTTTTTCCTACGGTCAGGTGTTGCAACGAGATAATCAAGGTCGGACAGTTTCTTAGCCACCACATACGGCCCAATGAACTTGGCAGAAAGTGGGTGTCCAGGCAAAGGTAAAAGCAACATTACCTCCTGACCCACCGAAAACTCCCGAAGCTTCACCTTGGCGTCATACTGGTGCTTCATGACCGCCTGTGCATTAACCAAGTTATTACCTGCCGCTGCCATGCAACCTATAAGTCTCTCCCGGCTCTCAAGGACATATTTAAGTACAGACCCCGGCTTCTCTTCGCCCTCCCAGATCTCTTTCACCATACTTAAAGGTCCTCTCACATTATGGCCAAAGACTAGCTGATTTGGACTGAACCCCAGGCTCTCTCCTGGGACTTCACGTGCAGCGAACAGAACATACGGCAGACCCAAATCCCAATCAGTGTCATGTTCTGCACAGTAACAGCGTAGCATACTCTTCAGGGTCGAGTGCCACCGCTCCAAGACTCCCTGACTCTCGGGATGGTAGGCTGACGACACTACAGAACATATACCGTGCAACTGAAGGGTTTGCTTGAACAATTTGGATGTAAAATTGCTCCCCTGGTCTGACTGCACCTCACGTGGAAATCCATAACGGGAACAGAACAATAATAAGTTTTTAACAACTGCCTTTGCCGAGCCGTTTCTCATGGGGTATGCGTCCGGGTATCTCGTAGCCACATCCATGATTGTCAACAGGAATTTATTGCCACTACTAGTAGGCGGGAAAGGGCCAACCAAATCTACTACAACTTTGCTGAACGGAGGCCCGGTGACAGGTATGGGAAACAAAGGTGCCTTCGGGATTGTCTGGTTAGGCTTCCCCGTTGTCTGGCAGGTCGCACACCCAGCCACCCATGCACAGACATCAGCCTTGACCCCAGGCCACCAGAAAAACCTGCCCAATGCCGCCAATGTTTTTGTTACCCCCAAATGACCCGCCACCGGCACATCACGCGCCAGACACAATAAGGACTCTCTATACTTATTTGGAACAACCACCTGGTCTACTACCCTCGCACCGCCCTCCCACTTCGATTTGGGGTCTAAAAATCTGCGGTACAATATCCTGTTGAGCCTAAAGAAATCTCCCGGCTTCGCATCCCCATCTTCCTCCAACTCTATGGCACCATTGCTATAACGAGCTAGGCTAGCGTCTTGCAGCTGCTGCTCACTTATGTCCCCGGGCGTCAATGCATCAAGATGGTTTTGTAATAAGACATTACCCCGGCTAGTAGGCTCTACTGCCTTAGTGGCTCTCGCTACAGCTCTTGCCTCACGCGAAGTCTTACCCTACTCTGCCTTGTTACACACCATCTCTGGGCCAGAGTCAACTCCCGTGTTTATTATAGGTCCAAGTACCGAATCACCGAGAAGTGCAGCAGAATCAATGTCCCTTTTCCTGCCCTTAGCAACCTTCTCCTGATCCTTCCTCCACTGTCCCCGAGGTTGAGTGCTAGGCTGTGCAGGAGCCGCAGAGCGAGATCGGGTTACCACACAGGCCATCTCATCCTGTTGGCACCTCCCAACCCATTCCCGATTCTCACCATCCACGTCGGCCGCCCTCTCGGCAACGACTAAGGGTGGAGTCCCGGAAGTGGGCACCGCAAAGTCGTTGCCGAGAAGAAGGTCGACGCCCTCAACTGGCAAACACTCAACGATCCCTACATCCAGCTCCCTGCACACCTCTCCCACTCTCAACTCCAACCTCACAAGTGGGTATGACCTCGTAGCATTTATACCCTGCACCACAACAACTCTGGCCGCATTTATCGGTTTCCCTGTGAAGTTCCTCAACAAAGTTTGCGAAGCCCCCGTATCCCTCAACAAGTCAACCCTCCGTAGTTCACTCCCCCAGCTCACAAACCTGTGTCCTCGATGGCTACAGAAAGTGTCCCGGACAGGTGTCGAGCCTTCCGTACGCTTCTTTACCGCGTGTGCCTCAGCTGCTGACAACCTACCCCGGGCAGTTGCTGCAGCCTTCAGAGACACACCGATACTGTGAACCAATGACACCGGCTTAGCGGGAGTGTTACTAGGGCACTCACGTGAATAATGGCCTAGCTTCTGACATTTGTAACATTTCACATCCCCAATGGGCTTCTTCCCTTGTGCGGGCGAAGAAGGGGCCTGACCTTTAGTAAACGGGAGAGGCTTGTGTTTGTAGGTGTTATTAGATGCAATGCTTTTAGTGTGGTTATGTGTGTCATAGGATTTGTTATTATCGAAAACTCTGGTGGGTGGGGTATAGCGCCCCTTCTGCCCTGACTCAGCCCTCTGAGCGGCACCGCAACCACGAATCAATGATAATCTGAGGTCTGCCATCTTGGCAGCCTCCACTACTGTCTTGGGACATTTTTCCTTAATGTTCAACGTTAGATCGGTTCCAGTACATTTGTAAAACTGTTCCAGATAGAAAAGTTGCTTAATTTCCTCAGCCGACTCTGCGTGCTCGGACCGAAACCAGTTATTACATGCATCTGTTAAGTCCCGTGCGTGCTCCATAAAACTGACGTCGCTCTTCTTATTCACGCCACGGAACTTCAATCTATAAGTTTCGGGTTGCAGTTCGTAGGCCCGGAGCACAGCCTCCTTCACCAGTCCATACACGACACTCTCGTCCAGTGACAGTGCATCGTAGGCTTTCAACCCCTTACCCACTAGACGTGATGAAACTAATGCTGCCCATTTAACCTCCGGCCAGTCATACTCACGACACTTCTTTTCGAAACGAGCAAAAAACTCAGTCACTGCTGTCTCATCAAATGCGGGTACTAACTTAATTAAATGCGAAAGTGAGTCTGTAACCCGGTGCCCACCACCGAGATGACGCCCCGTGGTCTCTACTCTAGACTTCTCGACATCCATTTCAGCCTGGTACCTGGTTGCATCCTGATTGGCTTGGATTCTAGCAACCTCTATGCGTTCTATACTAGCCTGTTGTATCTGAGTCTCCTGCAGGTTAAAGTTAGCTAGTTCTAGCTGAAATAACATCTCAGGAGACAGGCCTGGGGGGGGAGAGCACAAAATGGGGGATCCACACCGAGACGTGTTTACGGGTAAGCCAGCTTGCCATTGAGAACCCTCCTGCTGCATCGTGCTAAGACTCGCTGGCTGAGGGCCCAGCTCAGGGGTAGAGTGGAATGGAGGCTTGGAGGGAACCCCCCAAGACCCCACTCCACCCACCGCCCCATCGCCATCACCCAACAAACATGCCACCAAATTCTTCTTGGGCCAACTGTCAGGACAGTCCCGCCCCAAAACCGTGGCTAAACAGCGAAGACCGTAACAATCAATAGCCTGCAGGCGCTGTTCGGTCAAAGGTGTCTGCAAAAATGCCCGGGCATCCCTCTCTCCACTTATAACACTCCCCTCCCTAAATATCTGCTGTACTTGCTGGTCACTAGGCTGTACCGTGTTATCCTCCCCCGTAAATGATGAGTCATTAGACATAGTGCTGGTTATACAATTGCTGTTCATAAAAAAAAAAAGTGCTTATTACTAATTGCAGTCTCGACTCACAAAATGTTAAAGATGCTTGAATGACTCTACTCTAGACACCTAACGAAACAATCTGCAAGTCCACCAATACAATAATGACACAATAAAAATTCCTCCAATATGCAAGAAAATTCTAGCCAGCTCTACTAGGTAGCATAGAATAGTTCTCCAAAAAAACATGTGATAGGATACTACTGAATCTTGTGCAAGGTCGCCATTTTGTTACGGCTGGATCGGCAATACATATTTGGGATTCTTGATCGTAAGACAGAAATGGCTTAAGTGACAACGACACGCTCGATTCCAGTCCCAAATACTATATGCTCCAGACAACAAAAGCACCAACGCCCTACAGAGTTATCGTCTACGGTAACGAGGTACCTTAACTCGGCGAAAGTGTACAACAGGGGTAGGCTATGAGGCTAAACTCCCTCAGACATTTATAGGTTACGTTATTACTAAAGAAATGCAATACTCAAGAAACTACGTTAATATTAAGCCTCTAATAATGTAGAATAGAAGCAGGCTAAAGGTATGACAGTGAAATGCTAAATGACAAATGTACACGCCTACTTGAAAGCGCGTGCACTACACTAACTGTCCCCTACTAACATGCACTAGCATGTAGCATACAAGATGTTCATGATCCAGTAGATACCTAATAATACACATGGGAGGAACATAAACAGTAGTCACTTATTATAATAATGAATCTATACTTGGAATAACTAAAAGGTTGCAGGCAACAGTACTGCGCCGGTAGCCTACTACCGCATAGGCTACTTCGCTTCTCTCACTCTGTCTCCCCTCCGAGTCCGTATGCGCCCTACGCAACAGAACTCCGGACACAGCAGCAAAACGACAGTGCAGTTAATTGATACATGAAAGTATTAATAGTGTTGTCTTGTGTGTGAGTAATGTGTATTGTAAAGTGTTATAGATATATACTTAAAGAGAGCTGCAATGCATAGTAAAATAAAGATATATCCCACTCATCATCCCCATGTGTTCTAGCTAGCAGGCCAAGTCACAGGAACAACGAGTCCCAGCACCGAAAGCGAGAACCCAGGAGAAGACTGTAGAGAACACAAGGACAGATAAATTACGTTACTCTACTATACCGGCACTACGAGCGAGCTGTAGTCTCGGGTGCTACACTCGCTCCTGGCTCGGTATGCAAATCAAGGCTAAGTCCTCGTCCCTCTACAGACAACTCCTGGGCATGGTCGGGCTCTTACACATGGCACCAGTCTAGTCACAAATGGGATGATGAGCAGGGCATATAACTCGTGAACATGTAGAACGTTCACCAACTATCCTCATCAAGAAGATCGCTGTTCACATTAACCCCTTAAATCTAATACATGTAAATATATGCTTGTCCTAAGAGTAATACGAGAGGTGAGTGCTGAAACTCCTTTAGGACCTCAAGGGAAGGTTATGCATTTAAATAGAGAGAAGAATGAAATGAGAGTAATGTCGTCAGAGGGAAAGAGTGCAACCGTGAGAAGTGGGGAGAGAGAGCAAGGGATGTTAGAATCTCAAAGGTTCTAGGCAACCTAGTCCAGGAACACACAGCCAACCTCCAGGCAGTGTGCTGTACGACAACATGGGCCCAGCCCAGGCAGGCAACAATGGACTACCAACCCTATCGCGCCTAGCTATAAGGGCAAGGCTGCCAACCAGTCCATACGTCTGGCAACCACCCGGCCGGCAGCGCGGCGTGTTGCTACCCTCTTGCTCTGAAGCCCAACTCACTCTCTCTCTCTGAATTCCCATTATCCTATCTATCAACTTCTCTATTGATACTACATATTAAATGGAAGGTCTCGACATGGCTTAAAACAAAACCCACCACTGGTTAGCACATGACGAGACCTTTGCAGAGATACAAAGAACATAGTTATAAGTTGTCACACTCAATATACATAGCGGCTGACGGTAGCCAGATCACGGGCGGTACAGTGGAGTACCAAGGAGTACAATCAGGTTGCGTTGCCCAGCACTGGGGTGCGTCACACTGGCTATCCCGTCTCTGTAATACTAATAGAGTCTGGCTATCCTATCTCTGTAATACTAATAGAGTCTGGCTATCCCGTCTCTGTAATACTAATAGAGTCTGGCTATCCCATCTCTGTAATACTAATAGAGTCTGGCTATCCCGTCTCTGTAATACTAATAGAGTCTGGCTATCCCATCTCTGTAATACTAATAGAGTCTGGCTATCCCGTCTCTGTAATACTAATAGAGTATGGCTACCCCGTCTCTGTAATACTAATAGAGTCTTGCTATCCCGTCTCTGTAATACTAATAGAGTCTGGCTATCCCGTCTCTGTAATACTAATAGAGTCTGGCTATCCCATCTCTGTAATACTAATAGAGTCTGGCTATCCCATCTCTGTAATACTAATAGAGTCTGGCTATCCCGTCTCTGTAATACTAATAGAGTCTGGCTATCCCGTCTCTGTAATACTAATAGAGTGTGGCTATCCCGTCTCTGTAGTACTAATAGAGTATGGCTACCCCGTCTCTGTAATACTAATAGAGTGTGGCTATCCCGTCTCTGTAATACTAATAGAGTCTGGCTATCCCGTCTCTGTAATACTAATAGAGTGTGACTATCCCGTCTCTGTAATACTAATAGAGTCTGGCTATCCCGTTTCTGTAATACTAATAGAGTCTGGCTATCCCGTCTCTGTAATACTAATAGAGTCTGGCTATCCCGTCTCTGTAATACTAACAGAGTCTGGCTATCCCGTCTCTGTAATACTAATAGAGTCTGGCTATCCGGTCTCTGTAATACTAATAGAGTGTGGCTATCCCGTCTCTGTAATACTAATAGAGTGTGGCTATCCCGTCTCTGTAATACTAATAGAGTCTCTGGCTATCCCGTCTCTGTAATACTAATAGAGTCTGGCTATCCCGTCTCTGTAATACTAATAGAGTCTGGCTATCCCGTCTCTGTAATACTAATAGAGTCTGGCTATCCCGTCTCTGTAATACTAATAGAGTCTGGCTATCCCGTCTCTGTAATACTAATAGAGTCTGGCTCTCCAATCTCTGTAACACTAATAGAGTCTGGCTATCCCGTCTCTGTACTACTAATAGAGTCTGGCTATCCCGTCTCTGTAATACTAATATAGTCTGGCTATCCCGTCTCTGTAATACTAATAGAGTATGGCTACCCCGTCTCTGTAATACTAATAGAGTCTGGCTATCCCGTCTCTGTAATACTAATAGAGTCTGGCTATCCCGTCTCTGTAATACTAATAGAGTCTGGCTATCCCATCTCTGTAATACTAATAGAGTCTGGCTATCCCATCTCTGTAATACTAATAGAGTCTGGCTATCCCGTCTCTGTAATACTAATAGAGTCTGGCTATCCCGTCTCTGTAATACTAATAGAGTGTGGCTATCCCGTCTCTGTAATACTAATAGAGTGTGGCTATCCCGTCTCTGTAATACTAATAGAGTCTGGCTATCCCATCTCTGTAATACTAATAGAGTGTGACTATCCCGTCTCTGTAATACTAATAGAGTCTGGCTATCCCGTCTCTGTAATACTAATAGAGTCTGGCTATCCCGTCTCTGTAATACTAATAGAGTCTGGCTATCCCGTCTCTGTAATACTAACAGAGTCTGGCTATCCCGTCTCTGTAATACTAATAGAGTCTGGCTATCCGGTCTCTGTAATACTAATAGAGTGTGGCTATCCCGTCTCTGTAATACTAATAGAGTGTGGCTATCCCGTCTCTGTAATACTAATAGAGTCTCTGGCTATCCCGTCTCTGTAATACTAATAGAGTCTGGCTATCCCGTCTCTGTAATACTAATAGAGTCTGGCTATCCCGTCTCTGTAATACTAATAGAGTCTGGCTATCCCGTCTCTGTAATACTAATAGAGTCTGGCTATCCCGTCTCTGTAATACTAATAGAGTCTGGCTCTCCCATCTCTGTAACACTAATAGAGTCTGGCTATCCCGTCTCTGTACTACTAATAGAGTCTGGCTATCCCATCTCTGTAATACTAATAGAGTCTGGCTATCCCGTCTCTGTACTACTAATAGAGTGTGGCTATCCCGTCTCTGTAATACTAATAGAGTCTGGCTATCCCGTCTCTGTAATACTAATAGAGTCTGGCTATCCCGTCTCTGTAATACTAATAGAGTCTGGCTATCCCATCTCTGTAATACTAATAGAGTCTGGCTATCCCGTCTCTGTAATACTAATAGAGTCTGGCTATCCCGTCTCTGTAATACTAATAGAGTCTATCCCGTCTCTGTAATACTAATAGAGTCTGGCTATCCCGTCTCTGTAATACTAATAGAGTCTGGCTATCCCGTCTCTGTAATACTAATAGAGTGTGGCTAACCCGTCTCTGTAATACTAATAGAGTCTGGCTATCCCGTCTCTGTAATACTAATAGAGTGTGGCTATCCCGTCTCTGTAATACTAATAGAGTCTGGCTATCCCGTCTCTGTAATACTAATAGAGTGTGGCTATCCCGTCTCTGTAAATACTAATAGAGTCTGGCTATCCCCGTCTCTGTAATACTAATAGAGTCTGGCTATCCCGTCTCTGTAATACTAATAGAGTCTGGCTATCCCGTCTCTGTAATACTAATAGAGTGTGGCTATCCCGTCTCTGTAATACTAATCGAGTCTGGCTATCCTGTCTCTGTAATACTAATAGAGTGTGGCTATCCCGTCTCTGTAATACTAATAGAGTCTGGCTATCCCGTCTCTGTAATACTAATAGAGTCTGGCTATCCCGTCTCTGTAATACTAATAGAGTCTGGCTATCCCGTTTCTGTAATACTAATAGAGTGCGGCTATCCCGTCTCTGTAATACTAATAGAGTCTGGCTATCCCATCTCTGTAATACTAATAGAGTCTGGCTATCCCGTCTCTGTAATACTAATAGAGTGTGGCTATCCCGTCTCTGTAATACTAATAGAGTCTGGCTATCCCGTCTCTGTAATACTAATAGAGTGTGGCTATCCCGTCTCTGTAATACTAATAGAGTCTGGCTATCCCGTCTCTGTAATACTAATAGAGTCTGGCTATCCCGTCTCTGTAATACTAATAGAGTCTGGCTATCCCGTCTCTGTAATTCTAATAGAGTCTGGCTATCCCGTCTCTGTAATACAAATAGAGTCTGGCTATACCCTCTCTGTAATACTAATAGAGTGTGGCTATCCCATCTCTGTAATACTAATAGAGTCTGGCTATCCCGTCTCTGTAATACTAATAGAGTGTGGCTATCCCGTCTCTGTAATACTAATAGAGTCTGGCTATCCCGTCTCTGTAATACTAATAGAGTGTGGCTATCCCGTCTCTGTAATACTAATAGAGTCTGGCTATCCCGTCTCTGTAATACTAATAGAGTGTGGCTATCCCGTCTCTGTAATACTAATAGAGTCTGGCTATCCCGTCTCTGTAATACTAATAGAGTGTGGCTATCCCGTCTCTGTAATACGGTACTAATAGAGTCTGGCTATCCCGTCTCTGTAATACTAATAGAGTCTGGCTATCCCGTCTCTGTAATACAAATAGAGTCTGGCTATCCCGTCTCTTTAATACTAATAGAGTCTGGCTATCCCGTCTCTGTAATACTAATAGAATCTGGCTATCCCGTCTCTGTAATACTAATAGAGTGTGGCTATCCCGTCTCTGTAATGCTAATAGAGTCTGGCTATCCCGTCTCTGTAATGCTAATAGAGTCTGGCTATCCCGTCTCTGTAATACTAATAGAGTCTTGCTATCCCGTCTCTGTAATACTAATAGAGTCTGGCTATCCCGTCTCTGTAATACTAATAGAGTCTGGCTATCCCGTCTCTGTAATACTAATAGAGTCTGGCTATCCCGTCTCTGAAATACTAATAGAGTCTGGCTATCCCGTCTCTGTAATACTAATAGAGTCTGGCTATCCCGTCTCTGTAATACTAATAGAGTCTGGCTATCCCGTCTCTGTAATACTAATAGAGTCTGGCTATCCCGTCTCTGTAAAACTAATAGAGTCTGGCTAACCCGTCTCTGTAATACTAATAGAGTCTGGCTATCCCGTCTCTGTAATACTAATAGAGTCTGGCTATCCCGTCTCTGTAATACTAATAGAGTCTGGCTATCCCGTCTCTGTAATACTAATAGAGTCTGGCTATCCCGTCTCTGTAATACTAATAGAGTCTGGCTATCCCGTCTCTGTAATACTAATAGAGTCTGGCTATCCCGTCTCTGTAATACTAATAGAGTCTGGCTATCCCGTCTCTGTAATACTAATAGAGTCTGGCTATCCCATCTCTGTAATACTAATAGAGTCTGGCTATCCCGTCTCTGTAATACTAATAGAGTCTGGCTATCCCGTCTCTGTAATACTAATAGAGTCTGGCTATCCCGTCTCTGTAATACTAATAGAGTGTGGCTATCCCGTCTCTGTAATACTAATAGAGTGTGGCTATCCCGTCTCTGTAATACTAATAGAGTGTGGCTATCCCGTCTCTGTAATACTAATAGAGTCTGGCTATCCCGTCTCTGTAATACTAATAGAGTCTGGCTATCCCGTCTCTGTAATACTAATAGAGTCTGGCTATCCCGTCTCTGTAATACTAATAGAGTCTGACTATCCCGTCTCTGCAATACTAATAGAGTCTGGCTATCCCGTCTCTGTAATACTAATAGAGTGTGGCTATCCCGTCTCTGTAATACTAATAGAGTCTGGCTATCCCGTCTCTGTAATACTAATAGAGTGTGGCTATCCCGTCTCTGTAATACTAATAGAGTCTGGCTATCCCGTCTCTGTAATACTAATAGAGTCTGGCTATCCCGTCTCTGTAATGCTAATAGAGTCTGGCTATCCCGTCTCTGTAATACTAATAGAGTGTGGCTATCCCGTCTCTGTAATTCTAATAGAGTCTGGCTATTCGTCTCTGTAATTCTAATAGAGTCTGGCTATCCCGTCTCTGTAATACTAATAGAGTCTGGCTATCCCGTCTCTGTAATACTAATAGAGTCTGGCTATCCCGTCTCTGTAATACTAATAGAGTCTGGCTATCCCGTCTCTGTAATACTAATAGAGTCTGGCTATCCCGTCTCTGTAATACTAATAGAGTCTGGCTATCCCGTCTCTGTAATACTAATAGAGTCTGGCTATCCCGTCTCTGTAATACTAATAGAGTCTGGCTATCCCGTCTCTGTAATACTAATAGAGTCTGGCTATCCCGTCTCTGTAATACTAATAGAGTCTGGCTATCCCGTCTCTGTAATACTAATAGAGTTTGGCTATCCCGTCTCTGTATACTAATAGAGTCTGGCTATCCCGTCTCTGTAATACTAATAGAGTTTGGCTATCCCGTCTCTGTAATACTAATAGAGTCTGGCTATCCCGTCTCTTTAATACTAATAGAGTCTGGCTATCCCGTCTCTGTAATACTAATAGAGTCTGGCTATCCCGTCTCTGTAATACTAATAGAGTCTGGCTATCCCGTCTCTGTAATACTAATAGAGTCTGGCTATCCCGTCTCTGTAATACTAATAGGGTCTGGCTATCCCGTCTCTGTAATACTAATAGGGTCTGGCTATCCCGTCTCTGTAATACTAATAGAGTCTGGCTATCCCGTCTCTGTAATACTAATAGAGTTTGGCTATCCCGTCTCTGTAATATTAATATAATAGAGTCTGGCTATCCCATCTCTGTAATACTAATAGAGTTTGGCTATCCCGTCTCTGTAATACTAATAGAGTGTGGCTATCCCGTCTCTGTAATACTAATAGAGTGTGGCTATCCCGTCTCTGTAATACTAATAGCGTGTGGCTATCCCGTCTCTGTAATACTAATAGAGTGTGGCTATCCCGTCTCTGTAATACTAATAGAGTGTGGCTATCCCGTCTCTGTAATACTAATAGAGCTTGGCTATCCCGTCTCTGTAATACTAATAGAGTTTGGCTATCCCGTCTCTGTAATACTAATAGAGTCTGGCTATCCCGTCTCTGTAATACTAATAGAGTGTGGCTATCCCGTCTCTGTAATACTAATAGAGTGTGGCTATCCCGTCTCTGTAATACTAATAGAGTGTGGCTATCCTGTCTTTGTAATACTAATAGAGTTTGGCTATCCCGTCTCTGTAATACTAATAGAGTGTGGCTATCCCGTCTCTGTAATACTAATAGAGTGTGTCTATCCCGTCTCTGTAATACTAATAGAGTGTGGCTATCCCGTCTCTGTAATACTAATATTTCTATCCCTCTATACTAAGGGGGTTTTTCTGTTCGCTTAATGTTTCTGTATACTAATTTGTTAATACAGGCTCGCTAAATAGAGTCTGGCTATACGTCTCTGTAATTCTAATAGAGTCTGGGTATCCCGTCTCTGGTATACTAATAGAGTCTGGCTATCCCGTCTCTGTAATACTAATAGAGTGTGGCTATCCCGTCTCTGTAATACTAATAGAGTCTGGCTATCCCGTCTCTGTAATACAAATAGAGTCTGGCTATACCCTCTCTGTAATACTAATAGAGTGTGGCTATCCCATCTCTGTAATACTAATAGAGTCTAGCTATCCCGTCTCTGTAATACTAATAGAGTGTGGCTATCCCGTCTCTGTAATACTAATAGAGTCTGGCTATCCCGTCTCTGTAATACTAATAGAGTGTGGCTATCCCGTCTCTGTAATACTAATAGAGTCTGGCTATCCCGACTCTGTAATACTAATAGAGTGTGGCTATCCCGTTTCTGTAATACGGTACTAATAGAGTCTGGCTATCCCGTCTCTGTAATACTAATAGAGTCTGGCTATCCCGTCTCTGTAATACTAATAGAGTCTGGCTATCCCGTCTCTGTAATACTAATAGAGTCTGGCTATCCCATCTCTGTAATACTAATAGAGTCTGGCTATCCCGTCTCTGTAATACTAATAGAGCCTGGCTATCCCGTCTCTGTAATACTAATAGAGTGTGGCTATCCCGTCTCTGTAATACTAATAGAGTCTGGCTATCCCGTCTCTGTAACGCTAATAGAGACTGGCTATCCCGTCTCTGTAATACTAATAGAGTCTTGCTATCCCGTCTCTGTAATACTAATAGAGTCTGGCTATCCCGTCTCTGTAATACTAATAGAGTCTGGCTATCCCGTCTCTGTAATACTAATAGAGTCTGGCTATCCCGTCTCTGTAATACTAATAGAGTCTGGCTATCCCGTCTCTGTAATACTAATAGAGTCTGGCTATCCCGTCTCTGTAATACTAATAGAGTCTGGCTATCCCGTCTC
The DNA here is from genome assembly GCA_032716605.1 of Paralithodes platypus. Classification (NCBI taxonomy): domain Eukaryota; kingdom Metazoa; phylum Arthropoda; class Malacostraca; order Decapoda; family Lithodidae; genus Paralithodes; species Paralithodes platypus. The sequence goes on along the minus strand of CM064575.1, from coordinate 26,052,148 downwards.
TGTAATACTAATAGAGTCTGGCTATCCCGTCTCTGTAATACTAATAGAGTCTGGCTATCCGTCTCTGTAATACTAATAGAGTCTGGCTATCCCGTCTCTGTAATACTAATAGAGTCTGGCTATCCCGTCTCTGTAATACTAATAGAGTCTGGCTATCCCGTCTCTGTAATACTAATAGAGTCTGGCTAACCCGTCTCTGTAATACTAATAGAGTCTGGCTATCCCGTCTCTGTAATACTAATAGAGTCTGGCTATCCCGTCTCTGTAATACTAATAGAGTCTGGCTATCCCGTCTCTGTAATACTAATAGAGTCTGGCTATCCCGTCTCTGTATACTAATAGAGTCTGGCTATCCCGTCTCTGTAATACTAATAGAGTCTGGCTATCCCGTCTCTGTAATACTAATAGAGTCTGGCTATCCCGTCTCTGTAATACTAATAGAGTCTGGCTATCCCGTCTCTGTAATACTAATAGAGTGTGGCTATCCCGTCTCTGTAATACTAATAGAGTGTGGCTATCCCGTCTCTGTAATACTAATAGAGTGTGGCTATCCCGTCTCTGTAATACTAATAGAGTGTGGCTATCCCGTCTCTGTAATACTAATAGAGTCTGGCTATCCCGTCTCTGTAATACTAATAGAGTCTGGCTATCCCGTCTCTGTAATACTAATAGAGTCTGGCTATCCCGTCTCTGTAATACTAATAGAGTCTGGCTATCCCGTCTCTGTAATACTAATAGAGTGTGGCTATCCCGTCTCTGTAATACTAATAGAGTGTGGCTATCCCGTCTCTGTAATACTAATAGAGTGTGGCTATCCCGTCTCTGTAATACTAATAGAGTGTGGCTATCCCGTCTCTGTAATACTAATAGAGTCTGGCTATCCCGTCTCTGTAATACTAATAGAGTCTGGCTATCCCGTCTCTGTAATACTAATAGAGTCTGGCTATCCCGTCTCTGTAATACTAATAGAGTTTGGGTATCCCGTCTCTGTAATACTAATAGAGTTTGGCTATCCCGTTTCTGTAATACTAATAGAGTCTGGCTATCCCGTCTCTGTAATACTAATAGAGTCTGGCTATCCCGTCTCTGTAATACTAATAGAGTCTGGCTATCCCGTCTCTGTAATACTAATAGAGTTTGGCTATCCCGTCTCTGTAATACTAATAGAGTCTGGCTATCCCGTCTCTGTAATACTAATAGAGTCTGGCTATCCCGTCTCTGTAATACTAATATAGTTTGGCTATCCCGTCTCTGTAATACTAATAGAGTCTGGCTATCCCGTCTCTGTAATACTAATAGAGTCTGGCTATCCCGTCTCTGTAATACTAATAGAGTCTGGCTATCCCGTCTCTGTAATACTAATAGAGTCTGGCTATCCCGTCTCTGTAATACTAATAGAGTTTGGCTATCCCGTCTCTGTAATACTAATAGAGTCTGGCTATCCCGTCTCTGTAATACTAATAGAGTTTGGCTATCCCGTCTCTGTAATACTAATAGAGTTTGGCTATCCCGTCTCTGTAATACTAATAGAGTCTGGGTATCCCGTCTCTGTAATACTAATAGAGTCTGGCTATCCCGTCTCTGTAATACTAATAGAGTTTGGCTATCCCGTCTCTGTAATACTAATAGAGTCTGGCTATCCCGTCTCTGTAATACTAATAGAGTTTGGCTATCCCGTCTCTGTAATACTAATAGAGTTTGGCTATCCCGTCTCTGTAATACTAATAGAGTCTGGCTATCCCGTCTCTGTAATACTAATAGAGTCTGGCTATCCCGTCTCTGTAATACTAATAGAGTGTGGCTATCCCGTCTCTGTAATACTAATAGAGTCTGGCTATCCCGTCTCTGTAATACTAATAGAGTCTGGCTATCCCGTCTCTGTAATACTAATAGGGTCTGGCTATCCCGTCTCTGTAATACTAATAGAGTCTGGCTATCCCGTCTCTGTAATACTAATAGAGTTTGGCTATCCCGTCTCTGTAATACTAATAGAGTCTGGCTATCCCGTCTCTGTAATACTAATAGAGTTTGGCTATCCCGTCTCTGTAATACTAATAGAGTGTGGCTATCCCGTCTCTGTAATACTAATAGAGTGTGGCTATCCCGTCTCTGTAATACTAATAGAGTGTGGCTATCCCGTCTCTGTAATACTAATAGAGTGGCTATCCCGTCTCTGTAATACTAATAGAGTGTGGCTATCCCGTCTCTGTAATACTAATAGAGTTTGGCTATCCCGTCTCTGTAATACTAATAGAGTTTGGCTATCCCGTCTCTGTAATACTAATAGAGTCTGGCTATCCCGTCTCTGTAATACTAATAGAGTGTGGCTATCCCGTCTCTGTAATACTAATAGAGTGTGGCTATCCCGTCTCTGTAATACTAATAGAGTGTGGCTATCCCGTCTCTGTAATACTAATAGAGTTTGGCTATCCCGTCTCTGTAATACTAATAGAGTGTGGCTATCCCGTCTCTGTAATACTAATAGAGTGTGGCTATCCCGTCTCTGTAATACTAATCACAGTAATCACACTCCACTTTCATGCACTCCCGTATCCAAGTAGTGGGCGCCTCTATATTAAGGGGGTAGGGCTTGGTTTTTGTTTTGGTCTATATATGTATTTATTTATTTATTTGTTAGTTCCTCGCTAGATCTCCATCAAGCTTAAAAAAATACCTCCTAGACCCCCTTTCTAGATTAATTTGTAAATTTTTCGGTAGACAAATGTTCAGGCCGAAGGTCGGTTATTCCTGAACGGGACATTTTTCTTCCAACAAATGTACACATTTATCTAGAAGGCGGATCTTGGGGATGTCTTTTTTGTTTAGCTTGATGGAGGTCTAGGGAGGAAACAGACACAAAATATTACCGCTGATAAATAAATAAATAAATAAATTAATTAATAAATACCGTTAATAAATATATCGATCAATAAATACACCCTTCCCCTCTTAAGAAAAGGCCCTAAACATGGCAACGGCTGCAATTAGTATCATGTATTGTTTTATCTAGGCGGTTTTTCCAGCCATCCTCCCCCCTCCCCTCCCTTATTCGGACCCTTCCAGATCTTTGTTTCTTGTTTCCTTGTCTTGATTCTTGTCTCATTTGTCAGAGTTTGTGTGTTTCTCTTTCTCCCTCGATTGAATAGTTGTTTTTGTTTCATGCAATATATTTTCTCGGCTCAAATTCATGTTTCTGGTTCTGCCACCTTTCGTTTGTAAATATACAGTACAGTATATGGTATGTATTTAGAGTATGTTATTTATTTCTTAAAATTGTCTTTGAATTTCTACAGTTACTGCTCAAGTTCAAGTGTTCATGGTTTCGGGGTTTTTTCTATGTGTATGAAGTATAAAAAGGCAACGCTGCCTGTAACCAGTGTCTCCCCTAAAGTTGGAAGAGTGAGAGAGCCAAATCAAACAATGTGTTGGTGTATTGGAATGAAGAGTGGTGTGCTTATTTATTGTGGTGAAATGAATAGGAGGAGGAGGTGTTTGTGAGAGCTAGCTGGATTACTCTCTGTGTAGGTGAAACACAAACAGAAACAGTGAGGGAAGCTAGATAAATGAAACAGGAGCTCCAGCAACTCCTTATCAATATGCTGTGCCATCCTTTATCTAATGAACATATATCTCACCTGGTTACTGTCTCATTATTTAACCTTAAGCATAGTCAATTTAACCACCCAACCATTTTTTTTTTATATAATCGCTCTTCTATTCATGGCACGGTTTCTTCTTATCTCTACACGATTTTTTTTCTTCAGATATACAAGATTAAATATTATCCCTTTGACAATACCGGCGATGTGTTTATTTATTTGATATCAGCTATATTTAGATTATTTTATGAAACTTGGGAAGGATATATGGTGGCTAAAAACATTACCTGAGATAGTCTGCCGTTGTTTAATGTGTAGACGTCCTTCCTTAGCTGAATATAATCGTTTAAGATTTGCCAAAATAAAATTAAGATGTTATGTCACCGGTACAGAATGAGCTAAGCATTATCTATATATGTCTATCTTATTGTCCTTGGTCAATAATCCTTTTTCTTGGCTAAGGTGCATGGAACTCGTCAGCATTGGTGGGTAACCCATCTAGGGGAGACAACCTAATAAAGATCCGGATGGTTGGGACTCGTCAGCCTTGGTTGGCTGCTTGCCTAGGAGAATAAACCCTATTCAATTTACCCAAGGGCGGCGCGCTCATCGGTGCCACTTGCAGGTGGCGAACTCTACAATATATACAATAGATAGACTCCTATGACTAGACCTAAGACATATCGTTCGTGTACAGCCTTCACCAGCCGACAGTGCCAAATGCATATTTCTCTTCCCTTCTCCAGCAACATTTCTTTTCCACCTGTCTAGCTGGTGAACCCCGGCGCGAAAGAGAAAACAAAAAACTGCTTTTTATTGAGGGTGACAAGCACTCACTGGGAAACATAAATCTTGGCTGGTGAGAATGTTTATATCCCGTCCTTCTGTCCCAGGGCCTTCTACGACACCACGGGGGGCACTGCAACAGTCTATGGGGAGAGTAACGATCATGTGTGTACCGTACAGTAACCGCCATGATAGATCGATATACTTGCCACCGTGATGCTCTCATAATACTGTCAACATCAGTTTTACCTTTCTTGTACTTAACACCGACATAAATTCATGAATTGTGTTTATACTTGTGTTATATTATGAGTATAGTATTATAACTGGGTAGAATGGAAACACAGGAATAAGCTTGACCTCATATTTCTCAAGCCATTCTAGCTTCACAGAACCTATGCCTTTCCTATCTGAGGAATGGTTTCGTATCTTAATAGACCAATAACAATTGTGGGAAACAAAGTACACATATTTTTATATGCAATATGCCGTCAATAAAACAACAATTCGACGGAATTCTCGCTAGAGCTGGCATTGCCAGAGAGAGAGAGAGACAGAGAGAACGAGAGCCTCAGAACCGCACCTTGAGACAAATAAGTGTGGCTTTATATACAGCTCCCACAGTAATACCGGGCCTGGATTCTTTTGCCGGTGTGAGAGCTGGCCTTAATCCGGATTTGATCTGGGCTTCACCTTTGCTCCTTTCCCCAACTGTCGTGACCCAGCCGCCTACTGCTATCTGCGCTCCGGTGACCCAGGCAGGGAAGGGTTTTATATTTTATGGAAGCTTATATACCAGAATCCTATATTTAACCCCTTCTGTACCGGCGACGTCTCTTGTATTATATTCTAACTATATTTAGGGGGTTTTGTGCAGTTTTAAGAAGGATCTGTGGTAGTAAGGTTAAGTGAGATTGTTCGAAGCTTGTTAATTGCTAGAGGCCCTTTTTAAGCTGAAAAAAAGTGTCCGACAGTAGCCAGAAGAAAGATCCGTTTCACACCCAACCCATCTCGTCTTTATGCCTATCTAATTTTATCTTGAAGCTCTTACTAAAGCGCTAGGTAGCCTATCACACATAGCCTACCTACAATTCTTACGTACAAACCAGTATTGGCCTCTATCTTTTCTGAAACAAGATTAATATATATTTAATTGGTTTGGTAATTGTTTTTGTTATATGTCTGGGTGTTTGTCGGAAATACCGGTATTTGTTAGGATTATTGGTTTCCCTTGCCTTTGCTACCCCCCCCCCCCCACCTCCACTTCCTTCGTGTTTGCTATATTTTTCTACTTTGCCATGTTGGGATTTTACTGGCTCTACTAGATGAATTTGGGTACTGGGGTACCAACCCTCCCTCGAAAACAAACTAGAGAATCGATCGAATTGGCTCCAAATATTGAGTTAATTCATTCAATGGTGCAGGTGCATTCTCTGTGTAGATTGAGTTTGCAGTACCTGTAGTTATTTTCATGACGTACCGGTATCTACATTATACAATTCCTTATCTCTATATCGTTTTAGAACACTTGTTTGGGCTATATTACAAGCTAAGTAGAATATTTATTAAAACAGTTGTACTCAATTGCATATACCAAATATATTTGTATAGCCACCCATCTTGCATGTCATTGTTCTTTATGGCTAATACCAAACTTCAATGGGGGATAGGTGTTTTTTCTGACCCTTCTTCTTCATCACGTTTATCCCCCTTAGTTTTCAGATTTTAAGACGTTCAGACCATTAGTTTGGCGAATTTAAGACTTTTCACTCTATTTCTTTGTCAACCTTAAGACCTTCCGTGCCCTTTAGGTGACGATTATTTCCTGCTGAGCGATAGCTAGCCTGTAATTTAGGAGGAACCGGCCTTCGGCTGGGATATTTTTCTACCGAAAAAATTACAAATCTATCTGGAAGAAGGATCTTGGGGATATTTTTGTTTAGCTTTATGGAGGTCTAGGGAGAAAACTATAAAGCAATCAACCAATAAATGAATCCTTCCTCCCTTAAGTATAACGGATTACCGGGTACTTTAAAACCGGCATAGTTGATACTCCCTCCAATTGATCCGTTCAGGGAATTATAGACTAGTTTCTGATGTGAGTGGCAGGAGACTGAAGAAGTGGTAGGTCATGTAGATACCAGGGTGAAGAATTTACCGAATATTGAGCGAGTGTGTGAAGGTTCTCTGTCTGGGACCTTCCCTTCTCTCACACACCTGGAACACCTGCATCTCTATGTTAACCCCTTCTGTACCGGTGATGGCTTTTTAAATATATTCTAGTTACATTTAGACGAGTTTGTGCATTTTAAGAAAGATCTGTGATAGCGAACATTGTAAAGTGAGATGGTACGAAGTCTGTTAATTGCTGGAGGCCCTGACTGAATAACATTTCTTAATAGTAGCCAGAATAAAGTTACCGGGGCCCGGTACTGAAAGAGTTAAGTGTCCTGCTTGTGCAATATTATCTTCATGATATGTTACCAAATTGTATATATAAACTGTAGTCAGCGAAATAATATGACAATATAACCTCTGTAGGCTGATAGGATTACGGTAACGTCAGGTTTACATGTACAGTAGCTTAAAATGGAGTTTCTGTGTTATACGGTTCACTGGTTTAATAATGTTGTTTGTATGTTTGTCAATCCCTTTAACCCATTCAGCATTATAATGTAATATTCTTATTCTGGTTACCATTAGACGATTTTCTTTAGCTAATAATCTACTTCTAGGACTCAAAGAGGTAAATACATCGCAATAAACCCTCTGGATAACATAAGTCCTTCGTCTAATTTTAGCTAGCATAAAAGGCAAAACCACGTCATGGGGGTAAATAATTATGTTAAGGGGAGGCAGACCGTTTTTCTGGACCCCCTTCTCCCTAATGTTTAGCCCCACTAGTTTTGATATTATATGACGTTCGGCCCATTAGTTAGCGATTTTAACACCTTTTGCCCCATTTCGTTGTCAATTTTAAGACCTTTCGTGGCATTTAGGTGTCGATTTCTTCCTGGCGAGCGATAGCGAGCCTGCAATTTTAAAAGGAATCGGCCTTCGGCCGGGAAATTTGTTGACCGAAAAATTTACAAAATTTTACTAAATTCTAGGGGGTGTTTTTCTAAGCGTGATGGAGGCCTTGGGAGGAAATACAAAAATATATGAATTAATTAATTAATAGACCAAATAAACGGTCAGCCACCCCTTAACCCGGGAACTGCTGGGAGACTCTTAAGAGTTCCCCCGGCGGACTGCGGGGAGACTCTTATGAGTGAGTGAAAAAAAAATCAACTTTTGACATCGAATTTTTTTTTTTTTTTTTTTTTTTTTTTTTTTTTTTTTTTTTTTTGGCCCCTGGGCCATGCAAAATCTCAGTCCTCTACCTCCCCTCCTTCCCCACTTTCCTCCTCTCCTTCAGTTATCACCTATTTTCCCTGTTATTCCCTTATTCTGAGGTATATTTTCGTGCTAACATTAGCGAGTTGCAAGCAGGGTGTTGTCATCACTGATGGCAAGCGAGTGCAAGAGAGAGAGAGAGAGTATCGATCGACTGTGTCTCAGTGGCCTTGGTGGAAATTGGCGGGAAAGCAGGTTGCCTCACCCATACATTATACAACTCGCGGGCTATATCTCCGATTTTGACCATCCAAACGCTGTTTTCACTCGTTTTATTGTTGTTTCAGGTTAATACCTTTATAATCAACCCATAATAGGCGCATATGGATAAGTATTAATGCTATTAATGGCACAATGAATATTTTAGTGACGGAAACACCTCAAATACGTCAGCACAGGGGGACGTTTCCAATTACCCCCATGCGCACTTCAGAGGTTAATGCGATGTCAATGTTTCATTGTAATTAATGACATTCTTTGCGTTTAATTATTTATCTGTGAACTCCACTCCAAGTACATTCTTAAATTATTGAACTCTCGCTCTGTGTAGACAAGGTATTAAACTCGCCTGGCATTTACTTATTGGGTTTTGGGAGCATTGAATCCTATCTGACTCCGAGCACGACTGACTCTCCTTACCTTCGATCTTTTTACGACCCCGAAGATTCCTACGGTGATTGTTTTACGGCCCGGGTTGGTAAAGGCTTCCTGGGGCTGCTCGTTTGGGGCGGCGGTGTGTTCCCGCGTAATTATATCAAGAGAACGGCCCCCCCCCCCCCCCCCCCCCGTCTCTTATGTATATTTTCGGGTACGGTATCTTTCTACAAAACAAATTAGGCTTTCATGTACCGTACTGCATTATATTATCTTTTATCCTTGTATCCTTTAATTGTATATATATATATATATATATATATATATATATATATATATATATATATATAATTATATATATACCTGTATATATATATATATATAAAATAAAAGTAAACACCAGAGCTGCTACCACAAACATCCTTTATTCTTTTGGTGACGTTTCGACATACCCTTGTCATCATCAGACTTATAAAATACAGTACCGGTAATAAAATACCTATTTATATTTTATCCATGAAAGATAGTTAAATATTCCATTGAAAATAAAACAAAATAAATCACGTAAGACTATCGGTATTCAAATATAATACTGAATTGTTAAAAAGTGTTTTGAGTCTACTAAAATAAAGCTGGTAAGTAAAATTTTGTCTACAAATTATAATGAATGGCTAGCATAATTATTAAATAATCTGCTGTTAATCGAGCTGTATCTCCCGTGCAACTGGCTAAAATTCAAAGTCCCCTGAAGTAACTCTCTCTCTCTCTCTCTCTCTCTCTCTTTCTTTATATATATATATATATATATATATATATATATATATATATATATATATATATATATATATATATATATATATATATATATATACCGGTATATATATTATATATATATATACCATAGTAGGAATAGAGTCAACACTGTTCTTAGTGCCATGCTTTATTTACTTAAGGGGCCCTCACACAGTGAGGAGTGCGAGCTAGAGTCACTAGGAATAGGGGAAAATTCGGACTCGCGGGCCTATTCGCGGTGAAAATCGATGACTCCTAGTGACTTCTAGCAACTTCTGTTAGACTCCCACTCGCTTGCGGTGAAAATCGATGAATCCTAGTGACTCTAGCGACTCCTAGTGACTCATGTTAGACTCCCACTAGCTCGCACGCCTGACTGTGTGAGGGCCCCTTTACTCGTAGTGAGCCGAAAATTTGTTGAAGAAAAAAGAAATATCAAGTAAGTAAATAAATCATGGCATTAAGTACAGTGTTTGACTCTATTCCTATGCCTACTATGGAAAATACGGTGCCCCAGGCCGCCCACGAATGTACTAGTAACAATATATACTGTATATATATATATATATATATATATATATATATATATATACCGAGTATATATAATATATAGCGAAATTATTAATATAAAATAATAGGACCGCCTTTAGTCTGTCTCGTTGTCTCGTAATTTCAAGCTCCGAAGACTCCAATTAATTTTGAAACGTTTTATCTGAATCCGGCTGACGGAAATCATTATGCGAGCATTCAGGGACGATATGTGGTGGGTGCGGACATAATGATTCTAGGGGGAGATGGAGAGAAAAGGGAACTGTATTATATTTGTGCATGAAAAAGACAAAACGCAAAGCTGCCTGTGCCAAGTGTTCCTCCCAAGGTTGAAAGAGTGATAGAGAGCCAAAATCAAGGTACATTAGAGGTAAATTGGATGTGCTGGAAAGAAGTGCGGTGTGCTTGTGAAGTGCAGTGAAATGAATAGGGGGAGGAAGTGTATGTGAGAGTTAGCTGGATTACTCTCTGTGTAGGTGAGGCAGAAATAGAAACTTGGGGAAGCCAGGTAAATGACAGGAGTTCCAGCAACTCCTTATCATATGCCTATGTGGCCTCCCCTGGGTACTGCCCTGGTGTCTACAATCTCCCCACTTGAAGCCCAGGGTTCATTCAGGAAGTAATACGAAACTACCAGTACGGTACCTGTTTGTGCTTTAATAATCCCTCGATAGATTTTAAACGTCTCGAGTCAATTTGTTTTCGCAGCAATTTCTTGCCTGTGAAATTTGCTGTGACTTTTTGTCCTGTGTTTGTTATGGTTAGATAAATTAGTTGGTAATTTTGTAAAGTTAAAAGTAGTTACTCGTTCAACAGTTTTATAGCAATGTCGTACAAATTTGCACGTAAAGACTTGTAAAATGTTCACTGATAGTTTCGGTACAAAACAAATATAAACGTAGTTTATTACATATAACTACACCTTTATTTAGATATCACTTGTGGATTTAGTTGATTTTAGTGAAGGCATCGAGATGAAAGACTAAATCTGACAGATTAAATTCCTAAACAAAAATAAGAGTATTTTGTTTACATTGACCTCTCTCTCTCTCTCTCTCTCTCTCTCTCTCTCTCTCTCTCTCTCTCTCTCTCTCTCTCTCTCTCAGTGAAAAGATTGTGTAAGAAGGATTACTCGCCAAATAAGAAAAGGATTAAAAAGTATATCATGATTTTGTCAATAAATAAGATTCAATGTCACCAATTGGATTTAATTTGACTACCATGTATTGTAACGCGAAAATCCTTTATATTCTTTTTAAATGCCTATTTGATTTTTTTTATAAATAATTAACCGAGATTATGAAAAAAATATATATATGAATAAAATGCTAAACAACACGTTATTAATAACAACATAGTTTGATACACACAAATCGATTATAGATGTTTTTATGTACGCGGGCTGCTAATAAATATATGGAAAATAGTTTGGTAATCCGAGCGTTATCGAAATATTGGACTTGTTTTTCTTTACCAACATTATTGTGAAGGTTTCTCTCTGGAAATACCTGCTGGTGGGTGGCCCAACTTCAACCCCTCCCATCGACTTTAATATTCCATGGACGAATCTTTATAGATTGAACCGAACTAGAATGTGGTGGAGGAGGAGGAGGAGGGATAGTACCGTACGTGAGTACTGAGTAGTGGTGGGGCTCAGAGCAAGTGGAACCTTGGGAATAAAAGTGTGTTTCATAAAGTGAGTACTACCGCTACGTGTTATAGTTTTACTAGGTGTAATACCGATAGTCTTTATCGGGAAAGGTATCATTAAGTCTTTTTGAAAATATATTCTGGCGGATATACATTCGGAATTACCGTATACGTTCGCCAATAACCTTGATCAAGGTGTATGTTGTAATATTTAAAGGTGTACGGTACAATAGCACATTGTGCATATGCTAACGTAAACAATGTTTGCATATTGAAAGAGATTGATTTGTAAGATTTTTAGCCGAATTGAACGCAACATCTGTAAGAACTTTATAATATATTGTTTATGAACGTATCACAAATATATAATGTAAAATAAAAAGAAGAGCGAATTTGTTAGTACCGGTAATTCTACTACCAGCTATGTTTTTGGAAGTATGCATAACATATAAGTGTCTTTTAATTTTAACATAGCGATAACTTCCGGTACCATGTCCCTACCCCAACTTCTGAATTGAAACTTAACGCCTTCACCACCATTACGTAATTGTCATCATGTCCTAGTTACCATTAGACGATTTTTTTAGTTTATAATCTACCAAAACAACTCAAATGAGTAAACCCTCTTAGTAACATAGGTCCTTCTTCAACTGCATAAACTCATAGAATTTTAGCCAGACCCAAAGGTAAACCGACGTCATGGTGATGAAGGGGTTAATTGTTGAAGTGCAAAATATGGTCAGTTACAAAAATAGAAGATTAATATGAAATAAAGAGCATTATTATAATAGTCTGTATTTTAAATGACAGGAAATAGACTGTTATTGGTGAAATATCTCGCCATGTTTAGCTAAACAAAATATAATCGTGATGATTTAACCCTTAAAGTAACGGTGACGTCTCTTGTTTTTCAGCTACATTTAGACAATTTGATTAAGCCTACTATAGATACCGGTATATGGTTACTAAAAGGATTAATAGAGATAGTCTGTACGGTAGGCTTTTAATTGCAAGACGCCCTTCCTAAACTGAATAACATCGTATAATAGTTGCCATAATATAATGATTAGGGCGTCACTGTTACTGAACGGGTTAAAAAAACTGACCACTACCATGGTAATAGGGTATCAATTTAACCCCTTCAGCACCATGACGCCTTTTTACTTTTGATTCTGGCACAATTGAGTGTTGGCAATGTCTTTTATAGAAACATTTTATAAAACTCTAAGAGAGACGGCCCACTTCCTGATGTCGTGGGCCCTGCCCACCACGACGGGATTACTTTCTTTAATGACATCCACTAACAGAGAAGCCAATTTTCTCCTAGAAACACGATTACCTGCCTGGTTCACCCACAGAAAGCCTGGCTGTCGAGGGTGAGCTGCCCTCATAAACTTAGCTAAGGCCTCCACTGGGCATAAAATATGATGTGTGTCTTCGCGTTTTAATGCCGGAACAGAAAATTCTGAGAAAACATGATCAGAGTGCTCATTCTTTGCAATAAATGTGGGAGACAGCACGATTTGGACATTGTCGTGCAGTCTCCCAAACCTAAGGCAATTAGGTTCGTTGCTCATCGCAGCCAGCTCAGAGACCCTATTTCCTGTAGCTAAAGCCATCAGGAACACAGCCTTCTTAAAAAGTTAATCAAAATCTGGCGCATTATTATATTTGCGCGATTGAAGCAAAGATAAGGCCTTATCTAGCGACCAGGTGGGCATGAGCTGACGTGGTGGTGGGCGTAGCTTTAAACACGCCCTCATAAACCCTTTCTCTTCCGCCTGCGGTATCGAGAGACCAGTGAGATCAAAGAAGGAAGTTCTGATGGCAGATAAGTGTTTTTTTAAAGTAACAACTGAAAAGCGCCTCTGCTCGAATAGATAATCTAGGTATTTGAAAATCAGGGCCGCCGAGGCATCGGTTTGCCTTGATTCTACAATCCAGGTTGTAAAAGTTTTCCAATGTGAATGATATTGTATATTGATTCCTAAATTTACTAGTGACATTTTCCCCATACTGAGCTAGCCATTTTGCATTGTAAATGTCCAGAAGGCAAAATTGAGCGAGGTCTGAAGGTTGCCAATTGTCTCTAAGTGGAATGCGGAGACCGAGAGTGACACCGGGTTCCTGCACCATTCTTGCAACTGGTGGTACCTCACCTGCGCCAGCTATAACGGCGCGATCATTGAGACTACGCCCCGGTAACCTCTTAGTTTGTGAGCTATCCTGCACATTAGAGCAGAATCTGGTGGAGGAAATAGATAGATTGAATTCCACCTGTTCCAGTCCTCCAGTAACGCATCTGGCCCCCCCGCCGGAGTTCCTTCTGGCGGGTAAGGAAGATAGGGAGCCTGTGATTTTTCTCGGATGCAAATAGATCCACTTGTGGACGGTAAGGCTTGGCAATCATCTTGTCGAAGACGGTTTGCTTGAGAGCCCATTCTACTAGAGTGCTCCGTCTCCGGGACAGAGCATCTGCCCAGATGTTCGACACGCTTGGGAGATATGAAGCATGCAGATGAATGCTCAGCAATTTGGCTAGAGCAAAAATCTGTTCTGACACTACTAGCAATGTTCGAGATCTCACTGAACCTTGTTTCTGAATGCAATGGACTCCCATTAAGTTGTCCATCCGGAACGCGATTGACTTCCCTTGCAAAGACGCGCCGTGAGCCTTGAGAAAAAATAGAGGAACTAGAAGCTCTTGCTTGTTGATGTGAAATAATTCGTTCTGGGCCCAAGTGCCTTGCCCTCGATGGCCTAGATTGGACTGATACCCACACCCTAGTGTTCCTGAAGCGTCTGTGTCTACCCATACCGAAGGGGGAGGAGAAACCCATGTTACAGAGTACAGTGTTTCGGTCTTCGCCCAGACTGACAGTAAGTCGTGAATTAATGGAGGAATTGGCCATAATTTCCTCTCCGGCGAGAGGGGAAAAACTTTGTTGCCTTCCATAATTAATCTCTTTACTTTCAACCGGCCCAACTTCACAGTTAATTGGATCCAGTTGAGTGAGCCGATCAGGGACTCCCACGTCTTCCTTGTCATAGTCAAACTGTGGAGAAAAAGAAACAGTTTTCTATGAAATCTGTTGTGATTGTCCACACTCTGAGTAAGAGTCAGATTGGAGGTATCCCACAGACCTATCCACTGAATTTTCCTTGTGGGAACAAGGAGAAACTTTGCCAAGTTCACCTTGAACCCTAGGGTTTGTACATGATTGATTACTTGGTTGACATGATTGTGACATAACTCTTCTGACTCCGCCACCACTAGCCAGTCGTCTAGATACCACAACACCATTATGCCCTGGGCCAACAGTGGCAGAAGGGCTTGCCGGACTAATTTTTTGAAAATTCTTGGTGCCAGGTTCAAACCGAAAGGCAGTTTTTGGAAGACATAAGTCTCTTGGCTGATCCTCAAGGCGAGGAACTTTTGGAACCTTTTGTTGATAGGGACATGTCAATAGGCATCTTTGAGGTCTAATGAGCACATCCAACCCTGCGGTGGAAGTGTAAGCCTGATTTGGTGTACTGTAAGCATCTTGAAGGATGGATTTATGATGTAAGTGTTCAGACGTGAGAGATCCACTACTGGTCGCATCTGCACACTGTCCCTCTTTGGCACTAAGAAAAGTTTGGAGGTGAATACTAGGCAAGTTGGGTCTACCGGGACAATGACCTTTTTTTAGATCATTTCCTGGACCAGGGCCTCCACCTCCTGTGAAACATTGTTGTGTTCTAGCGCCCGACGCAGTCGAGGTCGCCGGATCCACCGCCTTTGCTTACTACCGTTCTGGCCCAAGTTCGCTTGGGCCAGGCCCGGTGGCATACCTGGAATGACCCTGTGTGCAAACTGGGTCTGTCCGGTATAGCAACCCTCGAATCCGACACGCCTAAGCACGGCCCTGGGAGACAGAGAGTTTGGTTGACTAGTTTTTTGGAGGGGGTGGTGGGTTGGTATCAGGCGGTTGGCTAGTCTTGGCTGACGTCTGACCTTGACTTGGTTTGGGGTGTGACTTACCTCTATAACCTGAGTATTTACCTTGTTTGGGTTTGTGCTGATTACCTCCCTGCTGTGGAGGAGGTCTGGGATCCCGAAAGGACTGTTTAGCATGCGGGGGTTGTGACTTTCCGCCACTTTTGGGCTTACTGTAAGGTTTCTTAAACGGTTCTCTCTTAGCCTGGGAGGTACTCTGCTTCCACCCGTCTACCATAGTGAAAACTACACTCCACGTCTCTGAAGTGAGGAGGGAGGCAGTTAAGACTGGGGAAAGAGTTACCCGGCGACCAATATCGTCCGGCAACTTCTTTACCAAATACACCCTTAGGTCCTGGCGGGCTCTAACCGCCTCCATGATCGCTATTCTAATGTCACCTAGGGATTGTATTGAGTTTTGTAATAAAATCCTACGTGAAAGTTCTGTGGCCTTCCTAACATTTTTGGTCCGCAAAGGCCGAAATCGTTCTAGCAAGGGATACAGTAACTTGGCGACAGACCAGGTATTGTGAGAACAATCTGAAAGCTTTGTTTCTTAACTTAAAGTCTCTATCCAGATGGGCTGGGGGAGGGGTACAAAAGGGGTCATCTAATTGGTGAAGTGCCAGTTTGGGTGCCGCCAAGAAAGCGAACAATGCCGGCGACACCCCCTCTGCCTTATTTACAGGTAACGAGAACCAAGCATGTGTTTCTTGAGGGACCTGATGGGAGGTTTTAGATGTAATGGTAGAAGCAAATACTTGCGCCTCTAACACCCAATCTATCCAAGGGCCTAAACCTACCCGCCCCATCTGCAGAACTGGCGTGTGTGACTGATCTAGTACCGGAACTGTAGCCAGTTCCGGCGTGAGTTAATTCAAAGCTTTGATGTCATTAACGCCATCAGCTTTGGACTAGTCAGCAAAGAGTCGTGCAGATGAGGCCGGTGGTACTGCCGGGGCCACTGAAAACACAAAGAAATCAGCATTATATGTACTAGGTATGGCCTTAATAGAAACGTCCAGTAATCTTCTTACCTCGTCCTTGGCTCTGAGTTTTCTATTCTTGTTGATTTCAATAGTCCACTCACTAGGAACCGGTAGATCCCCTGAAATAGTAGGTTGTGCTAGGTGTGGTCTCAATGGTTGTACCTGAATCCAAGAACAATCAGGCCCGTAGAGGAGAGGCATAGGGCCCTTCCGCTGTGGTGCCTTATCTAAAGGGGGAGGAGTGATGTCAGAAATTACTCGAACATTAGTGGTAGTCATAGAGGCTGGCACTGTCGTGCCGGGAGCCGTGGTCGTTGCTGGAGGTATAATGAAAGTAGGTAAAGAGGACTTAGGGGTGGTAAAACCTGAAGGCTCTAATGGTCTTATCAAGGAGTTAGTCGGGGGAGCTACCGGTTGACTAGAGGGAGGATCAGGAGAGGCAGAGACATGATACTGCCGCATAACCCTATGCATTATGTCACTTATCTCATCTGTGGTAACACACTTACTGTGGGAACCCCTGGAAGATTGGGAACTAGCTTCTGACTCCTCAAACATTATACCTGGTTGGGCCGAGGGTAAGTTAATTTTCTCCGGCTCTCTATTTAACTCGAGCACTTCCGGTATGTCCTGTTGTGATTCCGGTGCTTGGTCTGCCAGCGGCCAGACCAAATCAGGGACTGACGAGGGTAAAACTTCACTGTCATTACACTCCCTAGCTGTTACCAGATTTACTCTATCATTATGTTGGCATGTTCAGACTGACGCCAACACCCCCGGTCGCGTGCCGCGGGTGGCTGTGAGTCTTGTATCACCTGAGAGCTATCAAAAGTATTTGAACCTGAAGGTAAACCTCTATATTGATACGCTAAGACTCGACTCGGTCCCATCGGAGGGCCGTTACGTGGTACATGTGTTAACTTTGGGATAGCAAGTATGAAATCCTGCGGTACACTCAATGACTGTTCATGACTGGGACTAAGTTCCATGTCCTCCGCCCCTACCTCTGAGTCGCCGGATTGGACGGTCGGTGTGCTGGAGGTAGGGGTAGAGGGCGGAGGTGGCTGTACGGTATCCTTCCGGCTACTACTTCGTCCTGTACTGGCCAGTATCAGAGGGGCAGTAACAGGGACCTCCCGACGGCGTTTGGTCGATCTGGACGACTCCGCCGATGAATGGCCGGACTGTTTGTAGGGAGATCTCGACCGTGACCTCGATGTATTCCGTGGGGAAGGCGACCGCCTCCGCTTGGTTCGGTCGGGGGGGGGAGCCTCGGCAATCTCACTCTCATTGCTACTACTGCTACTAACTACCTCTTTTGAAAGGGTTTTAGATTTTGCTTTAGGTTAAGTAGATTTAATAGGAGCTGATTTAACCAAAGGCGATTTGATAACTAAGTGGTCCCACGGGGCATCGTCATCGCAATCATGGGCCTTATGGGCAATATCTTTGGCGTAAACATTAAACATTTTCTTTATTTCTTTTAACGCTGCCAAGCACGACAGGTCTTTCTTAGTAAATACCGCCGCTTTCAATTCAGAACAAATGGAACAACGTTTTGACACCCACAAACCTCTAGAGCAATCGAGGCACTTCACACATTTCATACAGAGTTTGTGAGCAAATACTGGTAATAATGAACAGGTAGGAGTAGCACACAGATAAAACCGAGGCATGATGGAAATAGGGGTCCCCCCCCCCCGCCGAAATCAGCCACCCACCAGTCGCCGGGCTTGTTGTAACTGAAGTGCTGGGGATTCTGGAAATAGAACATTTCCAGGAATCAATGCTCATAAGGATAACCTGCGAGGTGTTACGACATCCTACCTCAAGTCCGCCGGAAAATTAGCTATAGCCACAGCTACTCTAACCTTCCGCTGGACCCGACCATGAAAAACCTGGGGTTTTCCGTCTCAACTGATTAGAACTGCTTATCTGTGACGAAAGTGACCTGAAGTGTTTAACCATCCGTGACTATTGCAATAGAAAAGAAATAGGTAACGTGCTTGTACGACGTATCACAACACTTGCATACTGGATTGTCACGCCGGGCGAGGAAGTCTTGCCGCGTGACAAAAATGGTCAGGGCGAGTTCACTCGGCGGGCCGAGGTTGCTCCCTTAGGAATTTGCATTTTCCGCCGGAAGGATTGTGCTTCAGCATACCACGCCGGGACATTTGGTTGCTGCCTTACTCGTCTGCGAGACGAGGAAACAGAGACCTTGCTGAGAAGGCTGCTGGAGAAAAACAACCAAAAAGTTTAGAGGGGGAGGCATGTATGTAAAAAAACACCCCCTGCAAAACCCCACTCATATAAGGGGACGTCTCCCAAAGGCCCCCCACAAAACATGTAGCGCACACATGAAGCACAAAACAGGGGCACACATAGGCATAATAATAATTACATAGAATTTATAATAATAATAAATTATCTGTTGCCTATCCTGGAGACCCGTAATGAGGCTGGCCACGCGGCCCAACGAAACATCACAGGATGAACAAACGCTCCGACGACCCAGCAGCAGCAGCAAGAAGAGGGGGAGGCCCACGAGAGGGGCCCAGAAGCAAATACGAACCCCAGAAGGCTCCGCACCATGTGCAGCCACCCTTAAACTAGAGCATTTGCTAAAAATAACAAACTATATGCAACTGCCTCAAAGTGACGGCCTGAAGCATAATCTTGCAGAATGGTAGCCTCCTAGCTATAATATAAAAAAGCTAAGGTGCAAAAACAACACAATGATAACACACGTGGCGCGCAGATCCTGGGATACGTAGGCGCCTTGTTACAATAGTACCCTAATTTACACACTTCCTGCTGACGTACCAATGGGGTAGCCCGTGCTAGCTAATCTAATCCTTGTTCACTACAACGCAGATGTATACAAATGAGTAAGGACTCACGAGAAGCGAAGGAACGACGAATGAAGCTGGAGCACAGGGGACACCCGACCGCTTGGTACGAACGCGGACGGGAGTACAAAGGAGTACAAAGGAGTACAAAGGAAATCAAGCAACAGCAGGTCTAGTGACCCTTCTAGGCTGCTTGTCCTCCAAAACACTGAGGATCAAGGGTCCAAACAGTGGTTTAGAGTGGGTAAGGGAACATTGGAAAGGGAATTACTGCCCTGGAACTAATATCCGTGGCAGGATTAGGAAGTTAGTAGGGGACAGATGGGTTAGTAACTGAGGGGGGATAAAATAAAGTAATTCATTTACAAACGCAGTCAGTCGCGGGTTTGATGCTAGATATTTGTCTAAGCGGAGTTTAAATGAATCAACGGTGCTGCAGTCTATAACGTCTCGGGGAAGCCCATTCCACAAGTTGACAACTCGATTGAAGAAGAAATTCTTAGATTCGTGGGAGTTAAAAGATTTACCAATAAATTTGCAACCGTTTCCCCGCGTGTAATTAGATTGGTCGATAGTGAAGTACTTACTACAGTTCGTATTGTCGATGCCTTTGATGATTTTGAACACTTGAATTAAGTCACCTCTTAATCTGCGCTGGGTTAAAGGAAATAGATTTAATTCTCTAAGACGCTCTTCGTATGGTTTGTTCTTTAGGATAGGTATCATTTTGGTAACTCTACGTTGAACTTGTTCTAGCTTGTTTATATCTTTTTGGTAATAAGGGCACCAGGATTGAACGCAGTATTCCAGAAGAGGGCGGACTAAGGAATTGTAAAGGGTTAGGATAACTTCTTTGGATTTTTGCTCAAATGACCTGCCTATACAGCCAATTATTTTGTTTGCCTTCTTAAAAACTTCTGAACATTGTTGACTCGGTTTTAGGTTACTCGATATTGTTACTCCCAGATCGGTTTCTCTGTTTACATTCTTAAGCTGAGTGCCATTCATCGAATAGTTTGCTTTCTCATATAGGTATCCGATATGTAGTACTTTACATTTATCCGCATTGAAACTCATTTGCCAAATTTGGGCACAACATGACAATTTATCTAGATTGTGTTGCATATCGTCAACTTGTTCTTTTGAGAGTACGCTATTTGCAATTTTTGTATCGTCAGCAAATTTTGAGATTGTACAGGTGAGACCCTCATCTATGTGGTTGATGTAAATTAGAAAGAGAATTGGTCCTAGTACCGATCCCTGGGGTACCCTGCTACTTACATTGGTCCATTTAGATGCCTTACCGTTTATGACTACTCTTTGCTTTCTGTCGCTGAGCCAATTTTCTATCCATTTCAACACACCGTCTTGTATTCCATGCGCTTTTAGTTTTAGCAGTAAACGTTTGTAGGGAACTTTGTGAAAGGCCTTTTGAAAATCAAGATATATAATATCTACAGCTTTACTCTCATCGTAGAGGTTGAGGATATCGTGGAAAAAGTCTAAGAGGTTTGTTAAACAGGAACGTTTTTTACGAAAGCCGTGTTGAGTATCTTTAAGTAAGTTATTTGCCTCTAAGTGATTTACGAGTCTGTCTCTTATGACCGTTTCTAGCATTTTACATACAATTGAGGTTAAGCTAATTGGACGATAGTTACTGGGTAGGGATTTGCTGCCTTTTTTTAATAACGGTGTTACGTTGGCTAGCTTCCACCGATTAGGCATAGTCCCAGACTGCAAGGATTCATTGAATAGCAATGTCAGTGGCTTGGAGAGCTCATCCTTAGCTTCCTTTAGAACTCTAGGCGAGATTGTATCAGGTCCAGGCGTTTTATTTACCTTGAGTTTATCTAAACAATTCAATACTTCTCTCTCTGTAACGGTGATATTGCTTAGAACATCTGAATTATCAATCTGAATCGGCGATGGTGTAGGGATATCACTGAGGTCTTCAGTTGTAAAAACTAATGAAAAAAGGCATTGAGGGCATTACTCATTTGTACTTCATCTTTGGTGTATTCTCCATTTTCATCGACTAATGGTCCAACAGTTGAAGTAACTACTTTTTTCTTTCTGATATAACTATAGAATTCTTTCGGGTTTGTTTTACTTTGATTCGCAACATATAACTCCAGGGTCTTTTTACTTTGCTTAATTAACTTTTTGGCTTTGCGTCGTAGCTCTACAAATTTCACCCGTTCTTCGTCATTTTGTGAGGATTTTAATCTATCATTAGCAAATTTTTTAGCAAGCAGACAGTCTGAAATATCTTTATTCCACCATTTGGGCTTATCATTATGGCCTGGACGCCGTATTTTCGATGGTATGCAGTCTTGCACTGCCTTAAGGTAAGTGGTTGTGAAACACTCCCAAGATGTATTTATGTCGTTATTGTTAGTCAGAAAGCTCCAGTCAGTTTCTTTAAGCTTTGATTTAAGTTTATGAAAATTTGCTTTCCTGAAATTAGGGACTTTCTCAATGCTGCTATTTGATATGTTACTAGTAAACTTTAAAGTGAAAGTTATCGTACGATGGTCGCTGTTACTGAATTCATCACCAACATTCAAATTCTCTATTAATTCTTCTTTTGTTGCGAGTACAAGGTCAAGCACATTATTACCACGGGTCGGAGATTGTACAAATTGAAAAAGTGAACTCTCTTGCAAGTTAGCATAGAGGTCGTGTCCAGAGTGTGAAGTAAGAATATCGCCCCATTTAGTCACGGGTAAGTTGAAATCGCCAAGAATTACGGTATCTTGTATGTTAGTTATTTCTGCAATTTGTTCATAAATTTCACTGTCAGTTTGCACTGATTGAGCTGGGGGTCTGTATAATAAAGCTAGTGTTATTTTAGTTCCTCGTTTATTATTTAATAGTACGTAAGATATGTCTATATTCGCAATTTGAGGTTTTGACATTAAGACGGGATTAAGACTTTCCTTTATAAAAAACTGAACTCCTCCTCCATTTCTATTGATCCGACTTTTCTCAAACATTGTATAACCAGGAAGCGTATATTCGGCTAAAAAGTCTCTGTCTTCCGTATTTAACCAAGATTCTGTAATGCCGATTATATCATAATGTTCTGTAAACACGATTTCCTCTAGATCTGAAAATTAATTGCGTATGCTACGAGCATTTACATAAAACACCTTAAGAGTATTAGAGTTGGATGTTACTGATTGTGCATTGTCTGAATTTTCAGTTCGTATTTGACTTACACTACCCTGTCTGGATACCCCCGGTTGACCCCGTTTTTTGAACGGAAATCCTTGACTGCATCGTTCAGCAGACGACCAAGACGTGCAGCTCCTACCGTACTTCATTGAGATGTACACCATCTCCTGAAAACAAAGATTTATCATAGTAAAAATGATCCCACGTGTCGACAAAGCCGATGTCCTCCTCCCTGCAGAGTTTGGCTAGTCGGCGATTTGTACTGGTAGCTATGTTGTAGAATCGGTTTTCTACATCAATCCGGGGAACAATTCCTGAAATTAAGATTCTATTAGATTTTTCCTTGAGGACCTGATCAGCCGCCGGTACTTGCAAAGTAGTTCCTCTGACCGCGTCGGTTGGACATCGTTAGATCCAACGTGGATGACGTACGTAGTGCTTGCGGGGGCGAGCCTGGAAACCTCTTCCACAGCCGCAACAATGTCGTCCACGCCGCCACCTGGGATACAGAATCGCTTTCTGGTCCTGGGTGCCCTGGTGCAGAACTCGGTTAATTGGCCACGGACCATGGAGTCGCCCACAAGCCGAACTTCTTCCGTTTCCTCTTCCTCGTCAATAGTAAGAATTTTGAAGCGGTTTTGGCATGTTGTCGGGATGACCTTCCGGGTACTGGTACTGGGATGCACATTGTTTCTCACTAACTGAAAGTTGTCCTGGGGGGGAGTGAGAGTAGAGTCATTATTATTTTCTGCAACATCTAAGGTAGCTGCTGGTGTGGGTACCGGTACCGGTACTGTATGCACTGGAATGGCGGTTGACATCGTAGTGGTTTCTTGGGCCGAGGTCACTCCTACGTTGAGTGTGGCAAATTCTTGAAGGGATTCAAGCTTCGTAGTCAGGTCATCAATCTTGCGGTGAGCTGCATTCAATTCATCCGCAATCTTCTCTCGGAGCTGGCAAAATCTACAAATTTGGACATCAGTATCAACAAACATGGTAGGGCCAAATTTACCGGAACAACTCGTGCAGGTTCGTTGCGGCGCCATGACGATATAATCACAATATGCCTGAAAATCACACAAATTTATGTTAGCAAAATGGTACAATTAAATCCTGAAAATCACAAGAAATTTATGTTAGCAATGTGATACAATTAATTCCTGAAAATCAAACAAAATTTTGTTAGCAATATGATAACATTAATATGCCTGTAAATCACAAAATATATGTTAGCAATAGAACACAATTTATGCCTGAAAATAAAACAAAAATTTATGTTAGCAGTATGCCACAGTTAAAGCCTGAAAATCACAAATGGACTAGCAATTTGTTACAACATTTACTGGAAGAAAAAAAAGTGGGAGAGGGTTAATGTAGCCTAATGAGAAAACTGGAAAACAGTATACAGTACAGTAACAACAAATAGTTGTTAGCAATATGGTACAATTAATGCCTGTAAATTACAAAAAGAATATGTTAATCACAAAAAGGATATTATGTCTGTAAATCACAAAAAATATGTTAGCAATAGAACACAATTTATGCCTGAAAATAAAACAAAAATTGATGTTAGCAGTATGACACAGTTAAAACCTAAAGGGAGAAGGAAGTTATGGCTGCTAGGGGGCCTGCGTGTAAAGCCACGCACAAGAAATCCACACATGGAAAGCCATAATATAACAGATATTATGTTAAAATTATATTTTTTATTTTCTACAATTTTTTTTCGGTAGGGTACCTAATCATAAGACGATTCCATAAGAGAATTAGGCGTGCACTTATGAAGCAGTACTCTCTGATCCTGCCGCGCGGTAGATTCAAAACTGCTGTCGCGGGTGTTGAAGGGAGACTATTATATTAATAGGCATCATCGTTAATGATGAAGGGGCCACTATTAAATTAGCCCTCAGTGTTTGGCTGATGTCCGCTGTACCGGGGACTGTTAATTACAGCTTATTGTTAACATGGTGGTGACAGGTGCATGTATTATTACCGAGGCTGGGGAGAGTGTGGCGTGTTGTAGCGTGTGCTGTACCAGGTACTTTATATTACAGCTTATTGTTAACATGGTGGTGACAGGTGCATGTATTATTACCGAGGCTGGGGAGTGTGTCGCGTGCTGTACTAGCCTGTGGCGTGTATGGAAATTCAGTGGTTAGTGTCTGGACAACTTCTACCAGAAATAATGACTAAATCAAGGAATGTTCGAGCCAAAATACCTGGACACACAGAGTTTAAAGCAATTAAAGTCATAGGATGAGGGAAAGATAGAGTCAGGGAGAGAGTTCCAGAGTAGTGGTGGGATTGTGTTGCTGGACGGGTGCTATGTGCTTTACGTAGAGGAGGTGGTATACACTAAGAGAGTACAAAGGAGTACAAAGGAAATTAAGCAACAACAGATATAGTGACCCTTCTAGGTTGCTTGTCCTCCAAAACACTGAGGATCAAGTGTCCAAACAGTGGTTTAGAGTGGGTAAGGGAACATTGGAAAGGGAATTACTGCCCTGGAACTAATGTCCGTGGCAGGATTAGGAAGTTAGTAGAGAACAGATGGGTTAGAGCTCTGAGGAACACTGAATATTGTAATAGCGGGGTAAAGAATCCCCGGAGGCGGTATTCATGTCCACTATTTAAAGTGAAAATTTACTTACCGAATCCTTATAAAATTCCATTTCCGAAACAATACCTGAATATCCAAAAATCCTGTTGCCCAAAATACTACTGGTCTGACTCTACCTTTGACTGTGGTGTGCCTCTATCTTGTGTGGCTAATTACCTGGCTACAGTGAAGATCTACCTGTACTGTGAGTGTGTGTGTACGGTCTGCTGGGGTGTCTGGGCTGCAGTACAAAGGGATACAAAGGGAAGAACATAGGGGAGGTGTGGTGGAGTGGTCTTGCCACTGGCCTGGTAATCCAAAGGTCCCGGGTTCAAATCCCGATGTATCAATGGGAAGATATTATTGAGATAGAATTTGTGCTGTACCTAGTATCAGTGCATTACCACAAGCCCACCGAAACGTCAATAAAATACCCTCATTGTTCCCTGATTAAATAGCACTGTATGAATATTCCCATATTCAAAATATGCTATAGGGGTGCAATGCCTGGTGAGTTATCTGCTCAACAGGTGGCGTTGTGTGTGTGTAAGTGTGAGAGTCCGAGTGTAGGGGGTGAGCCAGTGAAGCACGGGAACGAGGTGGCTTCAGAGATGGGGTCGTTTCGGGCCATGAGTGAGCACCGTGCCTCATGTGAAGGCAAAATGGCAGGTGCTCGTTGTACTCTACGTGCTTCACATGTCTCACTCCCTAGACTGGAACAAGACCTCACAGGCTTCACTGTTCATTGTAAAGCGGTGAATGTTAAGGCTCTCAGCCTATGCCCGAGAGGAAGTAAGTTGGAATATAGAAAAAAAAATAAAAAATAAAAATAATATGGTAGCATCCAATTATCTGATCATTACGAGTCTTCTTGTACTTTATTAACCCGTTCAATGCTGGTGACGTCTTGTTTATTTGATCTGAGCTACATTTCGACGAGTTTATGAAGCTTAGGAAGGATATATGGTAGCAGAAAAGATAAATTAAGATACGGTAGTTTGTAGCCTATTAATTGGTAGACATCCATCCTAATCTGAAGCAAAACGTCTACTAGTTGCCAAAGTATAATTAAAAGGACGACACCGGTACTGTAAGGGTTATTGGATTGCAGAATAGTATTATAGTTGAGTTGACAAGTATATTGTGAGCTATATATTTGTCCTAATGATTGATCACGAATTGCTATTAAACCCCCCCCCCCCCCCCACACACTGGGGGATCAAGGCATCTGTTAATAGATATATGTAATTATAATATTATGTTTGTGTGTGTAGCCTGTGGTAAGAATAATTATGTCGCACAATGTTTGTATATGTATGTGAATGTGTGTGTATGAGTAAGTGAACGCGTGTGAAGGAGAGACAGAGAGAGAGAGAGAGATATAGGTGGGGGGGGGGTACGTGCCTGTGTTTGTGTGTGGATTGGCGCGTGCCTTATTCATTATTTTCAGACTCTTCCTCTCATTGAACCACGGCCCACGAGGGGGAGCGAAGGAGTGCCGAGTGGGGAAAGCAGAAGAGAAGGCAGGGGGGGGGGGGGGGGGGATGAGGAAAGGGGGGGGGGGGACGAGAGGGTAGGAAACAAGGAAAACAATAGGAGAAGGGAGGAGAGGGGGTTGAGGTGAGGAAAGGAGGGAAAAACGAGAGGGTGAGGAGGAAATGTGGGGAGGAGAAGGGGGGGCCACTGACGAATAGAGGGCGTGGAGAGAGGGGGGGGGGGGTGTTAAGAGGAGAGAAAATGAGAAAGGGAAACTGACGAATAGAGGGAGTGGAGGTGAGGGGGGGGGGTGAGGAGGAAAGGAAAGAGAGAGGAGGAAGAAAGGAGGAACAGGAGAGAAGAAGGAAGGAAATATCAGAGGAGTAACGAAAGGGAAGAAGCAACTCGCAGAAATAGAACAGGAATAAATATGACAGTTCATCTCGTCTAACCAAATTCCTGCATGCACAATACTTC
This sequence comes from Paralithodes platypus, assembly GCA_032716605.1. NCBI lineage: Eukaryota > Metazoa > Arthropoda > Malacostraca > Decapoda > Lithodidae > Paralithodes > Paralithodes platypus. Next base: position 26,025,233 of record CM064575.1, on the reverse strand, counting down.
TCTGATATTTCCGATGTGTATTAACCCCTTTTGTACCTGCGACGTCTTCTTCATTTGATGTTTGCTACATTTAGACGATTATATTAAGCTTAGGTACGATATATGGTAACAAAATGGATCAATTGAGATAGTCTGTAGTGTTTTCATGGGTAGACATCCTTCCTAAGCTAAGTAAAATCGTCTAATAGTTTCCAGAATATAAAGAAAAGGACATCACCGGTATTGTTCGGGTTAATTGTTTCACTTACTAAACATAGACTACCTTGGGTTAATTTATACTGCGATGGAATAGGTAACATTAAGGTGACTAACGATGGAGGTGCAAAATGTACACCACCTTTTCACGAGAGGAACTGAAGAGGCAAAGAGAAAGAAGAGATGAAGACAAGAGAAGTACGTGAGTGTGTTGAGACCTGGGGATGTGAGACCTGAGGGAGAAGAAGTAGGGGGGGGGGGGGTTATGACCTGGGGATGTGACAGACCTGAGGAAGGCCGGAGGAAGGCACTAGAGAGGTAAGGTCGCGGGGGGGGGGGGGGGGGGGAATGGGCTTAAAGGGTCCTAGAAACAGAGAGGGGTGTGATGAGTGAAAGGTGCAGTTCAGTGCGAGACAATTGGTGAGATACATTATCAGCATATTAACCGTAGTCTTGCACACAAACAACACACTCAGCCCTGCATAAACATGTATACACACGTGCATGCCTTTATGCATAAACCCAGATTTTCTATATTACCCAAATACTGATCAGCTTGTTTATGGCGAAGTGCTGAGAGTTGTACCAGCTGTTAGTAAATACAATTGTATCAGCTACATATACAGTTGCAATCACAAATCCACATACATTTTGAGTCCCCGAACTGACTAAAGCAACATTTGAAATGTAAATGCCATCACAGAACGCGACTGTACACACACACACACACAGTGACGCATACTTCCTCACATACATACACAGACATAAATACAAGCACACGATAAATAAGGCAAGCACACAAACATACAGAACACACGAATCACAACAACATAAACAAAGTCCATATACGCGATGACTAAGCAGCAATATATCCGTCAATGTGTTTAATGGGTTGGGTGGGAGATGTGACTGACACAAGTGATAGTGGGAGTGAGTGGCTCGGACTGCAGGGTAAATAAACACTCACTTAGGATTGAAAGACTCGTGAGGGGGGATCGAAGGCTAGAATAAGAATGGAGATCCGGACGTAACGTACAGCCGGATAAAAACATTCGCTGATAACTTAGGAGAATGATGTAAGGGGAGGCAGACCGTTTTTCTGGACCCCCTTCTCCCTAATGTTAACCCCACTAGTTTTGAGATTATAAGACGTTCGGACCATTAGTTTGGCGATTTTAACACCTTTCGCCACATTTCGTTGTCAATTGTAAGACCTTTCGTGCCATTTAGGTGTCGATTATTTCCTGGCGAGCGATAGCGAGCCTGCAATTTTTAGAGGAATCGGCCTTCGGCCGGGACATTTTTCTACCGAAAAAATTTCAAATTTATCTTGAAGGGGGGTCTAGGGGGTGTTTTTCTTAGCTTGATGGAGGTCTAGGGAGAAAACTAAAAAAATATATGAATAAATTAAGTAATAGACCAAGCAAACGGTCAGTCTCCCCTTAACGCATGCAGTACCGATGACGTCCTTTTCATTAAACTCTCGCAACTATTAGACGATTTTATTCTGCTTACGAAGGACGTCTACCCAATAGAAGGCCACAGACTATCCCAATTAATCCTTTTAATTGAATCGAATATTCACATACATTCTTTACTGTATTATCAGATATTCGTTATTAGTGTTCGAAGGCTCACAATTGGCCACAGTTATCCTTGTTTTCTTAAACATGTCTTTCCCTTCACAGTGCCAGATACCGAACGAATACTATGAGAATGAGCGTTGCTTACTGAGATTAGACGGATCTGCATATCAATTTATGAAAATCAAATTTTCCAAGTTATTTCGTTCATTAACGTCGTTGCCAAGGAAAATAATTGTTCAACCCACTCAGTACCGTCGACGACTTTTCATTGTATTCTGGCAACTATTAGACTATTTGATGCAGCTTAGGAGGGATATGTGGTAGCTAAAAGGATTACTTAAGATAGTCAGTAGCCTTTTAATTTCTAGAGGTCGTTCCTAAGCTGAATAGAATCCTCTAAAGTTGCCAGCATATGATGACAAAGACGTCACTGGTACGGAATGGGTTAATCCGTTCAGTACCAGTCCTGTCTATTTCATGTTATACTAGCTAATAATAGACGATAGCATTCAGTTAAATCATTGATTAATTAAGAATTAAGTAATTAACAGGATTCGAACTAAATTAATTAACCCTGTTTATTACCACAGATCCTTCTTAAACTACACAAAACGTCTACATTTAGGCAGAATCCAAAGTAAAAAGGCGTCACTGGTACGGAATGGGTTAAGAATACCACCCTTAGTGCCTTAGAGTGGTGAGGAAGGCAAGACATGAAGCTGGGACCTTTGTTTATGCCGTATGTCCACGAGCTGCTTTTCCCGACAACTTCTGATCGGCAACTCTCTTCTCACAATATTTGGGGATCACATTACACTGGTGCCTGCAACCGGACTGATGGTAGAATGACATAGGTGAACAAATTATTACCAAAAGTCTCAATCAAAAGCCTCCAGACTAGTATTAACCACAAAAGTTGTCAGTAAGGCAGCTCGTGGAAATCCTCCTTAAGTGAGATTGACGTGCAGGTGAGACAATATACCGACTGCGTTATTTATACTTGACTTTTGACGAGCAAGAGAGGAACCCTGATGGTGAATGAAGGGCGCGTTTATTGGGAGAGTTTCGCTCATTGTTTTACAGTTGTTGTTACGCTGTTGCTGCAGTTATCGTATCTTTAAAAACAATGGATAGTTAATCAACCCATTCTGTACTGGTACGATCATTTTAACTTTATTCTGGCTACCATTAGATGATTTTATTGTTTTAAAAAAGGCCTCCAGCAATAAACAGGTAACTATTTCACGTAACCATTTTTATTACCATAGATCCTTCTTAAACTGTACAAAATCGTCAAGTATAGCTAGAATGAACTTTAAAAACACGTCGCCGATACACAAGGGGTTAAGCTTTTTCTTAAACGAATGGCACGATGTGTCCAATCACTCAAAATGAAAACCCATCAAAACGGCCACACTTCGAAAAGGCCAAACCATAAAGAGCCACGATCCTAAACAACCAAGATATGTTTGATTATATTAGGCTAGTTTTGATTAGGTTAGGTAATGTCTGGTTAAGTTAAATTAGGCTTAGTTAGGTTAAATTGAGTAATGTATTTTTATAAGTGTGTTGCTGTTCTGATTCTGGCCGGCTCGGAGTGTGGCCCTTTTGACTTGAAATCCTCTAAAATTATACCTTAAGCGAGGCAATTGCAAACAACCCCAAACACATTATATTTATACGTGTCACTTCTTTATTAATAACAACACAGTGGAGGAATCAGGGTCCAGAGAATATAGGCCCGCAGTACCAAACGTTCCCTTCCCTCGAAGGTATCCTTCCTTTCAAAATTCGTAGTATAGAAACATTCTTTGGGATTTGTTTGGCTGAGCGAATGCTTTCGTAAACGGTCGCCGCGACCGTTTACGTCCAATATTATTGGAATCTGAAGAGGACCTTCGACCCTTCTCTTCGATGGTCGTCGGATCCCTTCGTTTACTAATTGAATTTTATTATGTGTATTATTGTTTCAATTCGTAAATTAAAGGTTACAGAAGACATTCTTTAATACAAATCAATTGCATAATGTACGAAACTATTAATATATATTAATATGGGTTACAATTAGCACATTTCCAAAGACTTTAGATATATCTTCAATGACGATGTTGAACTTGACAGGAGCCGTTGTACAGGCACCTTCACCTGAGGCCTATGTCGGCCAGCCTTGACAAATTGTAGATCACTTCATCAGATTTTATTCGCCCAATTACTACCCAGGTAAGGAAATTCACGACATTCCATTATACTTGCTTGTATTTTTGGCTTGGAATCCTCATTTGGTGACTATTATTATCTATCTATTTGAGGCATATTTCCTGAAATAAGTCTTGCAATTGACGAGGATGGGTGTGAATGGGATCTGCCGTGTGTGGGCGTGTCAGCTCTGCAGACTAGTTATATATGTTCATTTATGGAAGTATTTAAAGTAGGCCTAGACCTAGCCCAATCAGGGAGAACATGTTAGTCCCTATTTATAGCCTACTTTAGTAGGGTAGGCTAGGCCTACTTGAAATACTTCCATAAATGAACATAAGATAACGAGTCTGCAGAGCTGACTGGCCCACACACGGCATATCCCATTCACACCCATCCTCGTCAATTGCAAGACTTATTTCAGGAAATAGGCCTATGCCTCAAATAGATAGATAATAATGGTCACCAAATGAGGATTCCAAGCCAAAAATACAAGCAAGTATAATGTAATGTCGTGAATTTTCTTACCTGGGTAGTAGGCTAATTGGGCGAATAAAATCTGATGAAGCGGTCTTAAGGACCTATCCATATGGAAGCATACAACAGGAGTTGTGATTAGATGATACAATATTATATAACGGGTACCTATGTATGTAAGAATTGCAATAAATTATATGAAATATATTGTTCATTCTTTATGCGGTACCTATAATTGTCCAAGCATCATATATTTAGTCATTTATAAAAGTAAACCTGCCTACTAGACTTTCTGTTTTTGGTACTGTATAGTACTGTAGACAGGGCAGGTGTTTTTGGTACTGTATAGTACTGTAGACAGGGCAGGTGTTTTTGGTACTGTATAGTACTGTAGACAGGGCAGGTGTTTTTGGTACTGTATAGTACTGTAGACAGGGCAGTGTTTTTGGTACTGTATAGTACTGTAGACAGGGCAGGTGTTTTGGTACTGTATAGTACTGTAGACAGGGCAGGTGTTTTTGGTACTGTATAGTACTGTAGACAGGGCAGGTGTTTTTGGTACTGTATAGTACTGTAGACAGGGCAGGTGTTTTTGGTACTGTATAGTACTGTAGACAGGGCAGGTGTTTTTGGTACTGTATAGTACTGTAGACAGGGCAGGTGTCAATTTGATGCAGAATAAGTATTGAAAATAAATGGTTTTCTATATTAGCCTAGTCAAAGGGGGTGATCACATTACTATTAACTTGAAACCCGAAACTTTATGATATTGCTGCACTGCCACTGAATGGTACTAGATTAAAACCTGGCACTTTTCATGTAGCAGAACTGTACAGTATAAAACTTGGGGCAAATTGGTGCAGCTGTGGTAAAATGTGGTAAGCAGTATCGTTAGGCTACACTACTTCAAGAAACCTATCATAGCCTAGGCCTCTTCCAAATTTGTAGGTTAGGTTAACTCAGAAATCGCTTTCCCCATTAGCTAACCTAACCTTGGCTATATTAATTTGCCAACAATTTTGCATTGTTTAAAGAGTAGGCTACATGTTGATTAAATATGCAAGTCCCATGGAGATTAAAAAATACTATTTAGCCATGAATTGTTTTTCTATAATTAGGCTAGGATAGGTGACTATCCCTAGATGTCTAAAGCCGATGAGAACAATTGTGTGATCCAAACACTCCCTGCTAAATTTTTGGAAAAACTCGGAGTCGGAGGTTACCTCGCTTGGATAGCTAAAATAGATTAATTTTATTAGGTTACCATGGTTATTATAAACTAAATAATCCACTAGCCTCTCATGCCTAACCCATCGTCCAAAATCCAACCCTGGTAACCTCTTAAGGTTAGGATAGGCCTACCCTGTTTTCAGTAGTTTTAATATATCAAGATAATTACTTTAACAATATAGGCTAGGCCTAGGCTAAATTCTCATCAAAATTGCTCATAGCCTATGTCCAATTTAAGCATTTCTTACTATGAAATGGAGGACTCGAAGCTTAACCTTTCCCATTTGGGAAGGGTCAGCCATGGGATAAGATAGCCTATGGCAATTTACAGCCCACTATCCTAGCTCTGGCCCTTTTTGAGTTAGAGATAGGCTAGGTTAGATTTCACAATTTATGGCCATAGGCCTAGATCTACTTGGAACAGGTGAACAGGGCTAGGCTTGAATATAACAGAAAAGCTTGCTTGATATTATAACCAAGCCACTTTTCCAGAGAGCCAAGCACAACCCAATTATTCAGCGAAAATCCATACCACAACCCCATGGCTATTCCTAAACTCAAAAATTGATTGGTGGTTGAAGGGAAATTAGGCTAAGAGAAATTCAATGGTCCTCTGGGGAATCACTAGGGCCTTAATAGGGCCTAGGCTACCTTATTTTCGTCAATTGAGAATGTCCTAAATACAGAATAATAAGATTAATGCAATAAACTGGGTAAATAATACACCAGGGACATCACTTTATTAAGATTCGATTCCGTCTGTACTCCCGTGAGGCTGCCCGAGGCAGTAATTTGTAAACAAAACGTTCCTCAGGTATACCAACCGTAAGAAATGCACCGCGGCGAGTTTGACAGGCTTACCAACCATACGTTCGACGGCATCGCACGAGAGATTCTCACAAGGAAGCAACTGGTACTACCACCTTCACGTGCGAATCCGACGTGCGAGTCCTTCGTCGAAGGGATCGCACGATTATCTAGTACTGCGGGCCCACCACTCAGTGGGTACTGCGTACCCACCACTCAAAGAAAACGCGCTGTCTTTCGCGCATGACGTCATTCTCCCCACAGTGGGGACAGAGGCTAGGGGTCAGTGGGAGGTCGGTCAGTTAATTCACTTTGAGAACTCAATCACGAACATACAGGTGAAACAAAGCGGATGTTTATAATTCTAGTTGTGTGTGGTATGATAATGATTTGGAATTATGAACGCTAAGATACCTATCTTGAAATATATAGCATAAAAACAATGATGTTAGTTACTATACAGTTAACCCATAAAGTACCGGTGATGTCCTTTTCTTTATAGTGTAGCCACTATTAGACCATTGTATTCAGATTAGGAAGGACCTCTAGCAATAATATGGCTTCCAACTATCTCAACCAACCTTTTTAACTACCGTAGATCCTTCCGAAGCTGCATAATATCGTATTTATATATCCTAGCTAGAATACAATATAACACACGTAGCTGGTACTCAAAGGCTTAACTAACAACATCAGAAGTTGAGACAATTACAATGTGTGTGTGTGTGTGTGTGTGTGTGTGTGTGTGTGTATTTACCTATTTGCCTATTTGTAGTTTACAGGAATTGAGCATCGCTCGTGTTGTCCTGTCTTAGTTACTTTATAATCAATCCATTTTACTTAGACAAGTATCGTAATGGATATTCCCAGTTCCCAGTATTTTGGACTAACATGTGTGTGTGTGTGTACACGTAAATACACTGGTACATCTTAAGCAAACTATATTAAATGTCCTAAGACTTGATATATCTATACATAGTAAACGTTCTTTTGAGAAGAGGTGACAGATTCCTCATACATTTTAAGTTAGTATTATTCATTAACAGTATATATTTATACTGTGTTGGGTTATGCTTGTAGTAATGAGAAATATATATATATTCCTTAACTGTACAATATCCTCATTTTGACATATAAACAACAAATGATATTCGTCCCGCACCACATTCTCATTACATTTAGTACATACCCTGTTTTCTCTATCAATATTTCTGTGTCTACCAGTATTAACTGGTAATTTATTATTACTTGCTCTCAGTTTACTTATAGCTAGTCTCTCTCCCTTATCCAATTTCGCAAGTTAATCCTCCATACTGAAGACAAATGTATAAGTTCTATAGCTACTACAAATGGCCCTACTTGACAAATTACTATTCCATTTTGTTATCCGTTGATCTTTAAGCTGTTGTTCTATTGCCAATCTGAACCAGGCTGGGGTTATTACATTGTGTGACAACCAGACTCCAGACATCCCACAGTCATTACAAATACTTTTAACACAATTCAACCAAGGTGAAGTATAAACACCAACCTGATCCAAATGTAACAAACACTTGTACATTATATAACTTAACTTACCGTACTTGTTTTACCAGTAATTAATCTCACCCAGTAACCGATCATTGAACACTTAATATTTATGTCTATAGGATATTCACCAAGTTCACCATACAACATGTCATTACTAGTATACTTATGAACATGTAATGTATGCTTTAAAAACCTCAAATGAAGCTGTTCTAATTTTCTAATAACATAATGTCCCCATACCTCAGCAGCATACAGTACAACATAACTGGTCTAACCATTGCTTTAAACAATTCCAGATGTATATCAACTGGTAAATTACATTTTCTGCATTTACTAATCAATGAATACATAGCCCTTGTAGCTTGCTGTTTACATAGCCCTTGTAGCTTGCTGTTTACATAGCCCTTGTAGCTTGCTGTTTACATAGCCCTTGTAGCTTGCTGTTTACATAGCCCTTGTAGCTTGCTGTTTACATAGCCCTTGTAGCTTGCTGTTTACATAGCCCTTGTAGCTTGCTGTTTACATAGCCCTTGTAGCTTGCTGTTTACATAGCCCTTGTAGCTTGCTGTTTACATAGCCCTTGTAGCTTGCTGTTTACATAGCCCTTGTAGCTTGCTGTTTACATAGCCCTTGTAGCTTGCTGTTTACATAGCCCTTGTAGCTTGCTGTTTACATAGCCCTTGTAGCTTGCTGTTTTAATTCTAATTATAATGTGGGTGTGATAATTTGGCAGCTGGTAATATGACAGTAGAAACAATCATCAGCTTAACATGGGCAAGGTAGAATTCAAAAGCGCGCGCGCGCACACACACACACACACACACACACACACACACACACACACACACACACACAGTTTGTAAAATGCAGTGCGTGTGTGTGTGTGTGTATGACGTTAGGAAAACTATTCTGCTTAACATTGACAAGCTAGAATTAACCCCAACCCACACACACACATGCACACACAGTTTATAAAATGTAGTGCGTGTGTGTGACTGTGTGTATGACGTTAGGAAAAATATTCAGCTTAACATTGACAAGCTAGAAACTAACCCCAACCCACACACACATGAGTTTGTAAAATGCATGTGTGTGTGTGTGTGTTAGTGAGTGTGCGTAAGTGTGCGTGCGTGAGTGTGTGTGTGTGTGTGTGTGTGTGTGTGTGTGTGTGTGTGTGTGTGTGTGTGTGTGTGTGTGTGTGTGCATAAGTATGTGTGTGTGTCCCTTCTACTTGGCGGAAAATTCATAGGGCATTAAAAAGATTTATCAGCTTAACATTGACAAGCTAGAATTCAACACACACACTCATGGTTTGTAAAATGCAGTCCTTTTGTCATGATAAAGGTGAGCAAGATACGCATACACAAACACTCATTCCCACTATCCCATACACACATACACTCACAGATTTTCACTCAGATCAACACACACACACACACACATCACCGCTTGTCCACACACACAAACACAAGTCTGTGTGCGTGTTTGTGTGTGTGTCCGTTCCTTCACTAATGACATTATAATATGCCCTTCCTTAGGAATAAGTAGCCCCTAATCAGGTATCAACCACTCCCACTCTCTCTCTCTCTCTCTCTCATATGAAGTTAATGTAAGCACTCTCTTGGTGTAGCCTATATGTTATTCATTGGTATGCTCGCTATCATCCATAATATATTACCTCATATTTATGCACATTTAATTGTAAAATATACTAAGCTTGATATATTTGAATGTTTTCTTTTGTCCTGTAACATTAAATAAGATTCTATATACACGCATAGTTCAATATATCACAAAAACAAGATGTCTTATATGAGGGGTTCAGGCAGAGCGTGGGGACTGTGACGTCACTCATTCACAGGTACCTGCGCGTGGGTTGACCCTATATTCTCTGGACCCTGGGAGGAATAGTCTTTAGAGGTCATGCCGAATGTAGCGCGAGGAATGCAGCATAGCTATGATTAGAACAATATGACTGTTAGGGTACAATGGAGCAGAATGTCATCCACAGACAACAACAACTGAATATACATGGGATAGATCATATTACAACCCGGGATACTTCAAGACTGTGATGATAGTGTCTACTTATCTGTCTATCTATCTATATATCAACAGCAAGTTTGTTTATCATTAAGCTAAAGAAAAATAGTTATTAAATATTTTCCGCTTCCTCCTCTTCTCATTAACTCAAGTTAACTTTCCGTATCTCATCAACCAGATATAAAACTCTGAGCTAACAAAATTACGATGGATGTACGGTAATTAGCGTAATGAGCAAACCGTGAAGTGATCTACCGTAGCTCAACTTCTAATTCCGTATGACTGTTTTATTGCCTTATAGGAACTTGATGTGACAATTTTATCCCCATGTATATAACACAAGTTGAAGTTTACACTGCTGTATTGCCTTATATGCACATGATAGGACAATTTGTTCACCTATTATATACGGTACCAAAAGTAAAAATAAGTTGTAGAGTTCCATACCCCTCACTCTGAGTACTCCACTGACCAGTAATGTTATCACCATAAGTTGTAGAGTTCCATACCCCTCACTCTGAGTACTCCACTGACCAGTAATGTTATCACCATAAGTTGTAGAGTTCCATACCCCTCACTCTGAGTACTCCACTGACCAGTAATGTTATCACCATAAGTTGTAGAGTTCCATACCCCTCACTCTGAGTACTCCACTGACCAGTAATGTTATCACCATAAGTTGTAGAGTTCCATACCCCTCACTCTGAGTACTCCACTGACCAGTAATGTTATCACCATAAGTTGTAGAGTTCCATACCCCTCACTCTGAGTACTCCACTGACCAGTAATGTTATCACCATAAGTTGTAGAGTTCCATACCCCTCACTCTGAGTACTCCACTGACCAGTAATGTTATCACCATAAGTTGTAGAGTTCCATACCCCTCACTCTGAGTACTCCACTGACCAGTAATGTTATCACCATAAGTTGTAGAGTTCCATACCCCTCACTCTGAGTACTCCACTGACCAGTAATGTTATCACCATAAGTTGTAGAGTTCCATACCCCTCACTCTGAGTACTCCACTGACCAGTAATGTTATCACCATAAGTTGTAGAGTTCCATACCCTTCACTCTGAGTACTCCACTGACCAGTAATGTTATCACCATACCCCTCACTCTGAGTACTCCACTGACCAGTAATGTTATCACCATACCCCTCACTCTGAGTACTCCACTGACCAGTAATGTTATCACCATACCCCTCACTCTGAGTACTCCACTGACCAGTAATGTTATCACCATACCCCTCACTCTGAGTACTCCACTGACCAGTAATGTTATCACCATACCCTTCACTCTGAGTACTCCACTGACCAGTAATGTTATCACCATACCCTTCACTCTGAGTACTCCACTGACCAGTAATGTTATCACCATACCCCTCACTCTGAGTACTCCACTGACCAGTAATGTTATCACCATACCCCTCACTCTGAGTACTCCACTGACCAGTAATGTTATCACCATATTTATTCTATTTTAATTAATTATTTGTATTTGTATGCCAAAAGTTAACCCCTTCTGTACCGACAACGTCTTAATTTGCCTTCAGCTACATTTAGACGTTTTTTATGAAGCTTAGGACGGATATATGGTACGGTAGCTAAACGGATTAGCCTAATTGAGATAGCCTTTTAATGGGTAGACGTCCTTCCTAAGCTTAACAAAGTCGTCTAATAGTTGCTAGATTATAATGAAAAGGAAGTCCCCGGTACTCGATGGGTTAACAGCTTCTGTACCATCGACGTCTATATATTTTTGGTCTGGCTAGTTTTATACACTTTTATTCAGCTTAAAAAGGGCCTCAAGCACTTAACAGGAGTTGAACTATCTCACTTAACCCTTTTTACTACTACAGATTCTTATAAAACTACACGAAATCATTGTAATACAACTAATAACATTATTTTGACGTTGCCGGTACAGAAGGTGTTAAAGAAAGTTTCCGAGTTCAAAATCCCTCGCACTGATTACTCCACTATCCCTGGTATTCACAGACCGTCCTCGCCAGTAAATCTTCCTCCACGGTGGCTGAGAGAAAGAGAGAGAGGGCAGATTTTTCAGGATGGTATAGAGTCTATAGTCAAATTGTTAGCCAGCTCTGCCTGTGTTGTCATGCAGAAAGGGACCAAGGGGGGAGGGATCTCGGTGACGTGAAAATAGCTGAACTCGCAGGGTGTCAAACGAAAGTAGAGTCCTCTTTTTTGTCTTTATTAGTAATTGTCTTATATGAACTTAATATGCCATTATCACTGTCTTGATGGTGTAATGGTTAGAGCGTGTAAGTTATGTATATATATATATTTATTTTATATATATATATATATATATATTTATTTTATATATATATATATATATATATATTTATTTTAAAGTGAGTGAAGTGTTGTAAAGTGAGTGAATTGTTTTTTAAGTGAGTGAAGTGATCTGAAGAAAGTGACTGTCACCATGCCTCGCGCTTGTGCGAACTGCGCCGGTAGGTTTGGTGAGTCCATGTTTGCTACTATCGATCTTCAAGTCTGCCGGCTCTGCCAGCAACGAGAGAATTTTACAGTGAAATTAGATGAAGCCTACAACAAGATCAACGTCCTCACCATGAAGCTGGAATCACTCCAAGAGTTTGTAACACTCAACGTTGGAGTGCCACAAACTTCAATTGTCACCGCAACTCCAGCAGCCACCAACGCCCCAACGTCAACTGCCAACAATTCAACGCCTACAGTAGCCATTTCAGCTGATGTTTCCGATACTCAAGATACAAATAGCGACTCTCTTCCCCCTCAAGACAACTTCCGTGTCGTGAGGAACAACGTTTGCCCCAAGACCAGGAAAGACATACCGATTACCGAGTGTCAAAACCGTTTCCAGATACTCGCAGACTCAGATGACGAAGAGGAAATAGAAGAAGTCCGGCTCGTGGGAGACTCGATGATACGTGGTCAGCTCACAGAGTTTTGCGCCAGGGCACCTAAGACCAGGAAGCGTTTTTGTATCCCTGGTGGTGGTGTGGATGACGTAGTTGCAGCAGTTGACGAAGTATCAAAGCTGGCCCCTGCTAATACAATGTACGTCATCCACGTTGGATCCAACGATGTACAGCGAACACGGTCGGAAGATTTGCTTTTAAAGTACCAGCAGCTGATCAAGTCGTTTAAGGAGAAGTCATCAAGGATCATCGTCTCAGGAATCGTCCCCCGGCTCGGTGTAGAGAGCCGATTTTACAACATAGCCACCAGCACAAATCGTTGTCTAGCAAACCTCTGCAGGAAGGAGAACGTGGGATTCGTCGACACCTTGGACAATTTCTACTACGATGACTATTTGTTTTCGGACGATGGAGTTCATCTGAACCAGGTGGGAGCAGCGCGTTTTGGGCGTCTTCTCAACGATGCGGTGAAGGATTTTCGGAGAAGAAATCGACTCGGCACAGGACAACCAGGAAGGAGGACCGAAGACAGCGAGGACGGCAATCTACAAAGGAATTAAATACTAATCCGTCAAGAACCGCGAATTTGGATAAAGCTCCACCAACACGACCCAAATTCAAAACCGTCAGGGATAACGACCGAGGACCGAGGACAGCCATGAATGTAAATGTAGATCCGACCAGAACCAAAAATTCGATGAAAGAACGATCTGCGAGTTCTAAAACCGCAACTTTAAAGGTTTTCTATGCAAACGCTCGTAGCATACGCAATAAATTTTCAGATTTAGAGGAACTAGTGTTTACAGAAAATTATGATGTGATTGGCATAACAGAATCTTGGCTCAATACACAAGATAGAGACTTTTTAGCAGAGTATTCACTTCCCGGTTATGTAATGTTTGAGAACAGCCGAATAAATAAAAATGGAGGTGGCGTTTTATTTTATATCAAAGAAAGTCTTAACCCGACCCTCGTGTCAAAACCTCAAATTGTGAACGTCGACACATCTTTTGTGCTAATAAAGAATAATAAAGGTACAAAAATAATACTTGCGTTAATATACAGACCTCCAGCTCAATCAGTGCAAACTGACCGAGAAATTTACGAACAAATTGCAGATGTAAGTAACTCACAAGATACCGTAATTTTTGGCGACTTTAATTTACCTGTGACCAAGTGGGGCGATACTCTTACTTCACACTCCGGACATGACTTGTATACGAACTTGCAAGAGAGTTCGCTTTATCAATTTGTTCGAATGCCGACCCGTGGTAATAACGTTCTTGACATTGTACTTGCAACAAAAGAAGAATTGATAGAGAATTTGAATGTTGGTGATGAATTCAGTAACAGCGACCATCGTACGATAACTTTCACTTTAAAGTTTACTAGTAACGAACCAAATAGTAGCATCGAAAAAGTCCCTAATTTCAAGAAAGCAAACTTCCATAAACTTAGAGCTATGTTTAAAGAAACTGACTGGAGCTTTTTAATTAACAATAACGACATAAATACATCTTGGAAGTTATTCGAAACCACTTACCTAAAAGCAGTGCAAGACTGCATACCATCGAAAATACGGCGTCCAGGCCATAATAATAAGCCCAAATGGTGGAATAAAGATATTTCAAACTGCCTGCTTGCTAAAAAATTTGCTAATGATAGATTAAAATCCTCACAAAATGACGAAGAACGGGTGTGAAATTTGTAGAGCTACGACGCAAAGCCAAAAAGTTAATTAAGCAAAGTAAAAAGACCTTAGAGTTACATATTGCGAATCAAAGTAAAACAAACCCGAAAGAATTCTATAGTTATATCAGAAAGAAAAAAGTAGTTACTTCAACTGTTGGACCGTTAGTCGATGAAAAAGGAGAATACACCAAAGACGAAGTACAAATGAGTAATGCCCTCAATACCTTCTTTGCATCAGTTTTTACAACAGAAGACCTCAGTGATATCCCTACACCATCGCCGATTCAGATTGATAATTCAGATGTTCTAAGCAATATCACCGTTACAGAGAGAGAAGTATTGAATTGTTTAGATAAACTCAAGGTAAATAAAACGCCAGGACCTGATACAATCTCGCCTAGAGTTCTAAAGGAAGCTAAGAATGAGCTCTCCAAACCACTGACATTACTATTCAATAAATCCTTGCAGTCTGGAACTATGCCTGATCAGTGGAAGCTAGCCAACGTAACACCGATATTAAAAAAAGGCAGCAAATCCCTACCCAGTAACTATCGTCCAATTAGCTTAACCTCAGTTGTATGTAAAATGCTAGAAACGGTCATACGAGACAGACTCGTAAATCACTTAGAGGAAAATAACATACTTAAAGATACTCAACACGGCTTTCGTAAAAAACGTTCCTGTTTAACAAACCTCTTAGACTTCTTCCACGATATCCTCAACCTCTACGATGAGAGTAAAGCTGTAGATATTATATACCTTGATTTTCAAAAGGCCTTTGACAAAGTTCCCCACAAACGTTTACTGCTAAAACTAAAAGCGCATGGAATACAAGACGGTGTGTTGAAATGGATAGAAAATTGGCTCAGCAACAGAAAGCAAAGGGTAGTCATAAACGGTAAGGCATCTAAATGGACCAATGTAAGTAGCGGGGTACCCCAGGGATCGGTACTAGGACCAATTCTCTTTCTAATTTACATCAACGACATAGATGAGGGTCTCACCTGCACAATCTCAAAATTTGCTGACGATACAAAAATTGCAAATAGCGTACTCTCAAAAGAACAAGTTGACGATATGCAACACAATCTAGATAAATTGTCATGTTGGGCCCAAATTTGGCAAATGAGTTTCAATGCGGATAAATGTAAAGTACTACATGTCGGATACCTAAATGAGAAAGCAAACTATTCGATGAATGGCACTCAGCTTAAGAATGTAAACAGAGAAACTGATCTGGGAGTAACAATATCGAGTAACCTAAAACCGAGTCAACAATGTTCAGAAGTTGTTAAGAAGGCAAACAAAATAATTGGCTTTATAGGCAGGTCATTTGAGCATAAATCCAAAGAAGTTATCCTAACCCTTTACAATTCCTTAGTCAGCACTCTTCTGGAATACTGCGTTCAATCCTGGTGCCCTTATTATCAAAAAGATATAAACAAGCTAGAACGAGTTCAACGTAGAGTTACCAAAATGATACCTAGCCTAAAGAACAAACCATACGAAGAGCGTCTTAGAGAATTAAATCTATTTCCTTTAACCCAGCGCAGATTAAGAGGCGACTTAATTCAAGTGTTCAAAATCATCAAAGGCATCGACAATATGAACTGTAGTAAGTACTTCACTATCGACCAATCTAATTACACGCGGGGAAACGGTTGCAAAATTATTGGTAAATCTTTTAACTCGCACGAATCTAAGAATTTCTTCTTCAATCGAGTTGTCAACTTGTGGAATGGGCTTCCCCGAGACGTTATAGACTGCAGCACCGTTGATTCATTTAAATTCCGCCTAGACAAATATCTCGCATCAAACCCGCGACTGACTGCGTTTGTAAATGAATAACTTTATCCTCCCCTCAGTTACTAACCCATATGTCCCCTACTAACTTCCTAGTCCTGCCACGTTAGTGGCAGGGCAGTAGTTCCCTTTCCATTGTTCCCTTACCCACTCTAAACCGCTGTTTGGACACTTGATCCTCAGTGTTTTGGAGGACAAGCAACCTAGAAGGGTCACTAGACCTGTTGTTGCTTGATTTCCTTTGTACTCCCTTTGTACCGTATGTGATATCCTGGGTTCGATTCCTGGGAGAATCACATGCTTTCATTAATGATATTTGGGGTGTTATTGGTGTTAAGAACGATGTTAAAAATAATGTATAGTTAAAATTATGGTTTATAGATCAAATTATGTCTTTGGAAGTGATATATTGGCCATAACAATGCTATTCCATGATAATTTTCCAGTATTTTTCTCATATTCATTCAAGTTTTCAAACAACATTGCTCTGGTTTGACACCCTGAGCTGCTGAAGCCTGGCTAAACTGAATCCCTTGGTAACTAATTTCTCGATAGATATTGGAAAAGTATGAAACTACTATGTATCTGCATCATATTATTTCCAAGTTTTCGTAATTACCGGTACCGTCATAATTCGGCAATACACATCTTCGTAATAGCTGAATAATGAAGATTGAGACATGGCAATTAATCGTCAGATGAAATAAATCAGGCTATAGATCACACTGCCTACTCACTTTATTACCAACTACATTCTAATAGATAACATAATTATTACAGTGTTAAAAAAAAATATAATATTGAAGGTTACAGGACTGGCAGCACTACCGTAATTTTAGCGGTCATAATCCTACTTATTTACTCTGTTGGTCGCATTCTTGAGCAAATGTTAAAATATATTATCCATCCCATATTTAATGAAAGTGAAGTTATAATTTAATATATAGCTAGCTAATTGTACTCTAGTTTTCAAAAGTAATTGTTTATTTTTCATTATTTCTTCCTTATTTTCGCCAACCGAATAAAACGTGTTGGTATGATTAGAACCGAAGCCTTAAAGGTTGTGGATTGGTGGCTAAACAGAGAATCTCCTAAACTTGTTGCTTCCAGGACACACGGCATCAGCAGGCTCAATTTGGAATTCCCGAACACTGTCGACTTTCGAAGCTGATTGAATGTTAGGATTCCCCGGCAGACTCCCACGGTCAGTGTTGCCAATTCAAAATACTAAAAACTGCTAGAACCGTTTTTAAAAGTCGCTTGAATGTCACTACTATGGGTTTCAGAGGCCGTGTTACATCGTTTTTCGGAAAAAACTTAATATCAAACAGTTGGATCAGTATGGTATTTTGACACAGCCTTTTTCACACCGTGCCCTAATTTTTGTCAATATAGTGCATTATCAAAAGTGTAGAAATAAGCCACTTGTCCCTGTGTCATGAGGTTAAAGTCACACATAAATGACTAAGAAACAGACAAGGCTACCGTGGCATACCTGTTAGAACCACCAAACCATTAACGCTCCTCCATCAAACATGGTAGTTATTAGCCACCACCCAACCCTACTATCGCATTTAAATTCAAGTTATCTGTCAATATCAAGTATAAATATACAAACAGTATGTATTTTTTTATATTTGTATTTTGATAATGACAGATAGCTTGAATTTAAAGGAGATAGTAGGGTTGGGTGGTGGCTGATAACTACCATGTTTGATGGAGGAGCAATAATGGTTTGGTGGTTGGCAAAAACTAGGCTTACGGTCCACCAATTTAGCTACTCTGTCGCTAGATCTAGAGGTATTTACGTCGATCTAGCGACAAAGTTTTACATTCAGTGACATGATTTCTAGCGATATTCTGGAAATTTGAGCCATTTTAGAGCGATATTCTAGAGATTGTGACATTATTTTTGTGATATTTCGGAGATTTGAGCCATTTTACAGCAATATTCTAAAGATTGTGGCATTATTTGGGTGATAGTCTGGAGATTTGAGCCATTTATAACGATATTCTAGAGATTGTGGTATTATTCTAGCTATTAGTAGGTTCATTTGCTTGGAATCCGTGACCATTTTGTTCCTACCTTTTTCTCTCGATGGATTTGACAACCTGAACCATTTTAAAGGAAAATTAGCTCCTGTTCCCCTCTGAAAAATGACGGCTAACTCTGCTAGAGCCCAATAATCAAAATGGCCGCCAACGCCATCTTGAAAAACATGAAATGTAATATTAGCTACAAGGAAGAATGAGGTCCTTTTTCACTAATTCTGGCATTACAAATCCACTGGAATGGTTATTGTATTGTATTGTATATTGTATTGTTATTGTATTGTATTATACTAATTGTACATACTAATCTGCCACTTCACTGTCACTACATGATTCACTGTATGAGCCACTATCAGAATCACTGTCCTCACTTTCGCTACTATCATCACTGTTGTTCTCTGCCTGCGGTGTATATCTAATATTACTTTTTTACAGTTTCAGATGGATCGCATGCCCATCTGATGAAAATCGCCGACTTGTGAAGTGACCGAAATAATGGATAATAGAAGAGAGAGTGAAGAGTTACCAGACAAGACATTAACCCATAACAGTCGGGGCGCAACATAAGTCGAGTATAATAAATCTGGACTATCTGGCGGCGCTCGACATAGGTCGTGTGGCAATTTCAGCACGTAATGTTGCTGAGAGAGAGAGACAAGTGGTGGCAGGAGAGTAGCGAGCGTATGACTGCTCCAGACCACCGCGGCGAACCTACTGACACGAATCCCACCTGCTCCCTCCCTCTCTCACTCGCTATATACGGAATTGTATGGGGAAAGTGCCGAATTACATGCTTTTTGCACTCGCATTGCACGGTTGTTGCAAGAAAACTAGCCATCATAAAAGGATCGTTGTGGTGTCATTGGAAAGCTCTGTTTATGCCCTTTCAGGGATAGATACTTGTTTTACGCTCTGGGTCTTATTTAGGCATGAAAATGATCACGTAAACAGCCCTATTTTGGCTAAAAACACCCCGCTGGTGGCTACATATTATATACCGCCTAGGCCGCTCGTAAGGTGTTAAATGAATACGAGTGCATTTTACTCTGTGGTAAGCGATGTACCTGTACCGCAGATGATCGTTTGAAAAACATTACACCTGAGAAGTGGGAATCCATCCGGGAAAAGTCTTTACAATGGAAAGAACTTGATAAGTTTCAACATATACATGAAAATGTGGATTGGGAGAAGGGACCAAAGGGTCACCACATGCATAGCACTTGTTACGCATCATTATCCAGCAAGCGCAAGCTCTCTCAAGCCGAAAAACGCAAACACAAATCCGAGGAACGTCTTGAAAGAGATGAAGCATCAGATCAAGAAGACCCTTTCCCAGAGGCCAGTGCACCTAAAAGGCTCCGCTCCAGTATGGGTGTCCTTCACGATAAGACTCTATGTGTGTGGTGCATGAAAGGGGCATACAAGAGTAGTGATCGTGACAAGCAGATTTTACTCCTATCAACAGTAGATGCCTGGACTAAATTCAAGTTACATACTGTCCGTCTGGAAGATGAGGTCATGAGATTGAGACTTGACACTCTGATTGCATCCATCCCAGATAGTCAAACAGCATTTGGGTTGGAAATCCGCTACCATCGTACGTGCTGGCGCAAATATGTAAGCGACCACAAGCCCCTTTCAGATGAAAGCACTCAACATCTGCAGCGAGTAAACCTCCGAGAGGCCCAAGCTCTCTTCTTTCATCATATTCGTCAAGTCATCTTCAAAGACCATGAAATTCGCACGTTGCAAGGCCTGCTGCAGGACTATAAGCGCATTATCTCAAATCACGGACATAACTCAGTAGTAAAATCCAGCTACTTAAAGGAAATTCTCGTCAATGAATTTGGAGAAGACATCGGATTTCATGAACGCATTCAAAAGAATGTGAGTGAACTGGTATATGATACAACAGCAGCAGGTACATACATCGAGGCGGCAATATCTTCATTGGGTGTCAGCAATGATCAGTTGGTGATGAATGTTGCGGCACGACTCAAAGAGCAAGTCATCAGGACAAATACTATTCCCTGGCTCCCATATATACACGAGTTGGAGAGAGAAGAAGACCTCAGTGAGCTCCTGCTGAAGCTGCTCACATGGCTGAAACACCCAAATAAGTCTGCAATTGATGACAGTCCATCCGTCCGTTCGATTGCATCTATCCTCACAAGCTACATTACTGGAAAACGCACTGCATTTGAGATAAATCTCTCTGTCTTGCTACATAGACTGACCAAGAGTAGGGAGATAGTCGACATAATGCACAAAGATGGACTGGGCATCAGTTTCAATGAGGTACCAGTACTGTACTTATGCTGCGAGATTTTTGGGTGGTCAATGACCTCAAGTGCTCATCTGATTGCCCCTTCGAACTAGCTGAGGGTAAGCCTGCTATCGCTATAGTCGACAACGATGACTTCAAGAGCGACACACTGACCGGTGCTGGCCAGTTACACTGCACTAATGTCTTGTTTGTGCAGCCAGAATAATTTGATACAGAACTTCCTTCCGAGAATCACGAGGATAGACCAGTTCCCGGTGCCAACTTTGCATCAAACCTCTCGACAACTCTCAAAGAGCTCGGAAGTGAAATGCAAAAAGTCAACCCATACAAGACAGCGAAGCGTGGGGAACCACCTCTCAGGAAGCCACCAGCTGATCAAAGTACTCCTCCTCCTGACACATCGGTGCAAAGAATTCGTGGTGTGATCCATGCATTGGCCAGGGCGCAAGATGACCGAACGAGACCTAAGCCAGAAGAACAGACTGTGCCTGGGTTTTCAGGGTTTCACGCCAGCATGTCAAATGCAGATGAGAAGAGTCGAGCAATATACCACATGACCTATCCCAACCCACTCAGTAAGACAATTCTCAATGATGTGATGTGTAAGCTTGCAAAATCAATCGAAGAAAAAAAGATGCCTTTTGCAATAATTGTTGGTGATCATCCTGTCTACGTGCTTATGCTAGAGTTGAAAAGTGAGAATGCTGAGCTGTTCAGCAAAATCTTACCATTCATGGCACCCTTCCACATCCAAATGTCGTTCATCTACACTATATACAAGAGGTTGAAGGGATCTGGCATCTCAGATATGTTGGTGGCAGCTGGCGTTATAGCAGACGGGTCTGTTGATCAGGCCCTTCGTGGAAAACATGTTAAGCGTGGGGTTCGCTGCTTGCGACTATTCTACGAGACTCTGGTCCACCATGTCATAGACAAACGTTTGGAAGATTCCCCTCTATCTGAAGAAGTAAAGGCAACCCTTGCCAAGCTTCGACATCCGATTGATGTACAGGAACTTGCAGATGAACATGCAGAGCTAGAGAGAAATGCTGAGCTGAAGGACCTCGTTGATGCTCTCTTCAAGGACTTTGAGGGTGCCCCACAAGCAGAACACTGGATGTCATTCATGGAAATGGTTGAGGTTCTAACTCAAAATATCCATGCAATCAGAACAAGCAACTGGACTGAGTTCAAGTCCTCACTCAAGCTCATGCTTCCTTTGATGCAAATCTATGATAATGACAAGTATGGTCGGCATCTCCCCGATTTCACCGCAGTGCTTGATACCCCTCCTGTCGATCAGGCTGCATTCATGGAGAGTGGTATGTTTGCACAGTCAATGACAGGAAAACCATATTCGTGTGTCGCCCTTGACATATGGATAGAGTCAACAATGAATAAGGGCTCTAAGCTGAAGTCTGGTTGGTTGGCCATTCTGAACATTGAAAAGCAGCTCCTTTCAAACACTCGGAATGTGAAAAACATCAATCGGGTGAGAACAAAGGTCCATCGCTATGCTAATCGCAAGAAACAAGGAAAAGGGAAGCATGCTGATTGCTCGTCGAGTAAAATGAAGAAGGATGAACAAGCTGTACAGGATATAAGCGCATGTCTCACTGAATTCAAGTGTGATCCATTTGACCATACAAACAAGACACTTCGATCCATACAGTCAGGAATCCCAGCCTCAGACGCTCTCGCTGCCGACTTGAAATCGGCAAAGGAGGATGGCACAAGCAAACTGAAGCAGTTCTTGAATGAGAGAGTGTACTCCAAGACCAAGTCTCTCAACGACAGACTTCCCCGTAGCAAGCGTTTGAACTTTTCAACTCAGGAATTGAAGAAAGCAGATGGTGGGAACCTGAAGGGAAAGAATGAGGAAATGGAGCGTAATGCCTTGGCCTCTGTTCTCGGACTGGTTGAAATGAGTGGTGCCCTCAAACTTCAAGAAGTCCTGCAGCATCGTGTTACAGCCGAGTGCCTTTCCATCTTCAACGTCAATGGAACCATCCGTAAGGCACAGAAAAGCAAGCTTCAACAAAAACTAAATATGACCGTCAAACACATTGGTGGTCTCGGTGTGGAGCCCAGGAGTACATTAAGGCGGGGGACGGGAGGGGCAGATCAAAGGAGGTGTTCCATGGGCCGCCAAGCCTTGTTTGGACGGACGGACAGCGCTTGGCCCACAATACTGCAAATACTTCAAATGAAGCAAGAGTGGACGTAAGTGCTCGAGGTTTTTGTACGAGGGTACAACGGGCTTTTTTCGACATCAGAATCTTCAACCCAAGAGCACAAACATATCGTGAGCGAGGACACAAGGCGGCATACTTGAGAAACGAAAGTGAGAAAAAACGCGCTTATGAAGAAATAATTTTGAACAGGGATCAAGGAAGCTTTACTCCTCTGGTCTTCTCATCGTCGGGAGGTATGGGACCTTCTGCAAGTGTCTTCTATGCCAGATTAGCTGAACAAAATTATATCGGAGAAAAAGCGCCAGCATAGAAGCCAAGTCATAACTTGGATGAGATGCCGGGTCTCTTTCTCTCTTCTCAGGTCTGCACTCCTATGTCTCAGGGGTACAAGGTCCTCCCCGCTACAGAGGACAAGAGTGAGAGACTTGGACTTTGAAATGGTCGTGGCGGAGGGACGAATTGGGGAACAACTAGGTTGATTGTAGGGAGGTACTGGTACAATAAGATAAACTACAATGTAACTAGAATAAGATAGATTGTACACCACTTTGTAACTGTCACCTTAATAAAAAAATGTGTTTGAGGGGGAGGCCAAAACAAAAGTCACAGATTTTAAAGCCCACCGAGATCAGGCGGCAGTCTGTTCGTACACTCTCAGACCATAGGTGATAAATACAGTAAACTGTACACCAATTTTGATCTCTAAACTTTTAAAGGACATGTGGCATCGAATACCTGTCTCCGAAATCCATACTACTCTAATATAATTAATAGTAACAATAATCGTCTGGTTACTTATATTGCGCCCTTATCTCCTCCTTCGAGGATTCACAAGCGCTCCCTTACAAACATGTATGGTATTTGTGTTTTATAAACTATTTAGATACAAAGCAAACTATATATCTAATAGGTATGGCAAAACTATTATGATGTGCGAATGTTACAAAGCAATACAAAACCTTGGAGCTGTACTGTGAGTATGTATACAGTCAGTCAGACGGGAAATGGCTCTGACAAACTAATAGGAAACGCACCGGCACGAACTGGGTGGGATAAAACAAATGACGTGCCGGAGACCGAAAACAATGGAGGGTATTGGGAGTGGAAGACGAGCTGGGGAGAACAACAAAAAGGTGAGGGTACAAGGGAATGGGCTGCCGGTAAGAACAATGCGGGCAGAATGGACAATTGAGCCATTATAGGGGAACACTTAATTGGAGAAGGATTTCTGACATATAACAACTGCTGCAGTCGAATACCCGGTACCCGAAACACATATTTGCAGTTTTACCTACTAAAAAAAAATATATATATACAGTATATATATATTCATGAACAAGTTACATTCCAAAGTTACATTCTTTCAAATTATTGTTTATCAATAGCTAATAATCATGTACGGTAGGTAATTGTAAATGTTATTATATAATTAAGGGGGTAATGCACTTTCCTGACTGTGATATGCATAATTTTTTGTTTTAAAGACAATGAATGGAGGAAGGAAAAACAAAGACAAAACAAAGAAGGGCCATGTGCCTAAAGGCATCCTCCATTCATGAAGTGTTTGTAACAATTTGATTGTTGTAGGTTGTAAGTTTGTGGAAAACAAATTCAAGGAAGTGATTTCCAGAGAGTACCGGTAGTAGTTCTGGGAATAAATGAGTTTTAACAAGCAGAAGTTCTACATTGAGGAAGAGAAAGTGTGAGTTCATGGTTATTTCCAGCTGCCCTAGTAATGTGGGAAAAGATGCGGAGAGGTGGCACAATTGAAACTAGTTCCTCAGAAAATTTTCCGTGAAAATATTTGTAGAATAATGCAAGGGATGCAACCTATCTTCGTATGAATAATGGAGGAGGGTCCTGTGTGGTTGCAGGGTTATTAATTAATCTATTAACTTCATTTATATTTTCTCCAACTGCCTCAATACAACCATTACCAGCACTACACACACATGTAATCACGGACTACAGTATAGCCTGAAAGACTTCTCTACGATTGTCCTTTATTAACTATTTTGTCCTACCATTCAGATTGTGTTCTATCAACAAAATGTATATATGTTGTTCATGTCGGTAAAGCAAGTGATGTTGGAATCATCGCGTATTAGTTTAAGCAAGATCTATTAACAAATAGATCTGGCTTAAGCTAAGATAATGAAATGATTCCAACATAATTTGCCAGAGAATACAAACAAACCAACGAAGTGCAAAATATAATTCAAGAAGTTTGAAATAGTTTAACAAAGGTGTCCATGAATCTAGTATATTCGCCTGTACAATCCTATTATTTTCAATGCCAGAACGTCCAGGATAAACTTCAAGTAATAGTGCTCTCGCCTTTTCCGCATAAAATGATATTGGTTCGGGTGTGTTATTGTAGTCGGTATCCAAGCAATGGTTTATTTTAGTGGCCCCCTTCTCCCTCGTATTTAGCTCCACTAGTTTTCAGATATTAAGACGTTCGTCCCATTAGTTTGGTGATATTAAGACTGTTCCAACCATTTCTTTGTCAATATTAAGATTTTTCGTACAATTTAGGTGTCGATTATTTTCCTGGCAAACGATAGCGAGCCTGTAAAATAGTGGCAACAGGCCTCCGCCCGGGACATTTTTCTATCGAAAAATGTTAGGTACAAATTTTTCTTGGGGTGTTTTGTTAAGCTTGATGGAAGTCTAGGGAGGAAACTAAAACAAATAATATAAATCTAAAATAAAATAAGCATATAAATACGCCCATTCCTACTTAAATGGTACCGTATTGGTTCGGATGTGTTATTATAGTTGGTGTCCAAGCAATTTATAGTTGGGTCGTTCCTTTTTTTGTATTGGCTGATATGAATTTTACATTGTTCATAAAGGCCTATTCCGGTACCGGTATACACTTTCCGCTATAACAAAAATGCACTTGTAACCTTTTCAGTGTGGCTGGCGATTTTTTTTTTTTTTTGTAGGCTATATTTAGACGATTTTATGCAGTTTTTAATCAATCTGTGGTAGTTACTAGGGTTACATAATATAGCTTGCAGCCTTTAATTACTAGCGATCCTTCCTATATAGCCTATACTGACTAAAATATTCTAATGATAGCCAGCATAATGTTGAAAGAACGTTTCCCGTACTGAAAAGGATACTTAATAATCATCTACCACACTGTGCTATCTATTCTGTAATAATAATAATTTAACGTACGGTATTACCTATCTGTGTGCTTCACTTCTGTATTGTCTTTCTATAATAGTTGCATATTGCATCCTCAATGTTTATAAAATAACTGTATTGTAAGGGAAGTGCACTAGCCTGTCCAGATATAATTTGGTGCGAGTACTTTATTGTGTTTTCCATTAATCCATAGTCTAAGCTCACATTCAATTTATGCCACGTACTGTATAAGCGTATACTTTTCCTACTCCACGAGACAGAGAAACGGGCGTGGGAAGTTACGCGAAAGTGGTCCCGGACCCTAAGAATAGGAACCTTAAATGCTGTTTCTGTTGGGGCTCTGTCTCGTGTCGGCCACCCCCAGCAATGGGGTATGTGCCTGAGTATAGCCTATACATACATACATACATACACTTATACATACTGTATAAGCGTATGTGAATTTTTATATTATATCATAATTTTGTTCAGGTTTCATACTTTTGTTAAGTATGTGTGTAGGCCTAATTGGGGCATTTATTTCCATTCCTATGTTCACTTTTAGGAGTAGTTAAAGACTGTTTTGTTTTCATTGTATTTAATCCTATCAAAATTTACTCTACAGAAAAGCTACCGTATTCAATATCTAATTTGTTAAGTAATATAATAATAGGCTAAAGCACCGCATGTCGGATATGCAAGCAACCATACCACTGGATTTGCATAGGATTGACACCAATAAATGAGGCGTACAATACAAGAGGGAAGAACCTCCATTTCTGCGATAGTTGTTTCGATATCACATGGCAAGTCATACAGACTGTAGAAAATACAGAAGTACAAGATAGACTGAAATATAGCCAAGACATAGCTACCTTTCACAGAAAATGGGGAACTATTGGGGCCTCAGGGCCCATACAAATATCACAACCCACACACGCACACCTTCCCATGATAATGCCCACATTGCCTCCTACACATCAACACACATCGCCTGCCGAACAACAACCTTTCGCACCCTACATATACACAAACCCTGCCGCACATCTCCCCACACCTCCCCAGACCCAGAAAACACCCACATTAATCCCATCTATGGCCATTGACCACCCTACTGCTGTTGATCAAATACATTTGCAGGATGAACGTAGGATGCAACAAGCCCCCATATCAGGCTTCCCTTCCACATCGTCTCCCCCCTCACCACTGCCACCTGCCCACCTACAACCGACCCGTAACTCCACCCCCATGCAGGCCTCACCCACCCATACACCAAGCCCACTACCACCCACAACCATACTTAGCTCACCACATATACCCTTGCAGCCCCAGCCACACCTACTGGGGTTGTCTACACCAGTGTGCAGATATTATCTGGAAAGAAGGTGCTACTTTGGTCAAAAGGGCGAATATAATGGGAATTCATGTAGATTTGCTCATCCCAAAAGTTGCAACAACATAACCAGTCATGGAAAATGTAGATTTGGTGAAACCTGCAAATACCACCACCCATCCCTTTGCAAGACATCACTTGAGAACAAGACCTGCTACAATATGAAATGCCCAGCTTTTCATATTAAAGGGACTTGGAGATATGCTAGACCTAACACGAATGGTAGCCCAAAAAACTCTCTAGCTATGCGAGGACGAGACAGAGGAAAAAGGCAAGGAGGGAAAGGGCAGATGAAGATGAAGAGACTGAGGGAGATGGAAGAGCACATAGAACACCTCGAGCACCTCCTGGCCTCCCAAGAGTGGCCAATACATCCCGAAGACTATTAGGTACACATAGTACTCCCAAACAATCCCTCCCCAATCTTGTTTGCAAATATCCAAGGCCTAAAAAATAGAACCACGAACAAAGTACCATTTATTAGGGGCCTGCTAGAAGAAGGAAACGCTATATTTGCGGCTCTCACAGAAACTCACATTAAAGATCAGGAAGATAGTGAGGTATGGATTCCTGGTTACAACCTACATAGGGCGGACAGAACGCATAGATCACATGGAGGTGTAGCCTTGTACATACATGACTCACTGATATGTACTGAATTCCTAAATAACAGTAATGAAGTGGTGGAAATACTTGGAGTTAAAATAGAATCCCTAAATTTGCAGTTATTGTTACATACAGGCCTTCCAGACTCATCCCGAGAAGAATTAAAAACCCAGCTCAACAAAATAAAATCAGAAGTGGAAAACCCTGGGGAACCCAACACCAAATATATATGGCTAGGAGACTTAACCTACCAAACATTAAATGGAGACAACTAGAAAACCAGTTAGTGGCAAATAACACCGGAGAAGCAAATACTAATACGAGAGAGCTTTTTGAACTTTGTGATTTTTTTAGTCTTACCCAACATATTGCTGAACCCACACGGGAAAACAATATCTTAGACCTGGTCTTCACTAACAACGACTCTCTAGTACACAGCATTAACATATCGGACACAACATACTCGATCATAAATTAATTGAGATCAAAACAACCTTAGAAAGTGTACAGACAACCTCAGAATCGAGGAACAAAAACCGGCCCCTTCAGTAAATTTAACTTCAATAACAAAAACATTAGGTGGGAAGAGGTAAATCAAGAAATGGAGGAAAAAGACTGGGAAGATTTAATGGATAACCTGACACCAGCAGAATGTCTAGTCTTAATAACAGAAACCATGACCCAAATCTGTAGCCACCATATACCTGCAAGACAAACAAAACGAAGAAGCAAACAAGATCGGGAAAGGAGGAGGCTGTGCAGAAGAAGAAAATTACTCACACAAAGACGCACACATCAAAATCTACAGGATAGGCAAAAGGTCGAAATAAATAGAGAAATTGTGGAAATTGAACAAAGGCTAAGAATATCATATGAACTACAACATATGGAAGAGGAGAGGAAAGCTATTGCAGGTATAAAGGAAAATTCCAAATACTTCTTTTCATACGCCAAACAAAAGGCTAAAACAACATCAAACATCGGCCCACTGAGCAAAGGGGACGGCTCTTTCACAGGGGATAAAAAGGAAATGAGCGAACTCTTAAGCAGGCAGTATGAAATGGCATTCAGTGAGCCTGATGAAACAAAAGTCATCAGCGACCAAAATATATTTTCATGGAAACTTCCCCACGGAAACCCCTCAGATGCTGGATCTGATTCGGTC